>ML778872.1:73760-99897 GCA_009831015.1 Picea engelmannii | reverse complement strand
GATTAACATATTAATAATGTAATGCATTAATCAATTAATATATTAATAAGTTATTAATTAATACATTGTTAAAGTATTAAAACACTAATAAAATAATACATTAATAACACATTAAATACACTAATAAATACATTACTAAAGTATTAATACATTGACAATAAATTGTTATATTACTATAATGTAAAATTATAGTAATAATACATTAATTATGTAATGTATTGATTAATTAATACATTAATACATTTTTAATAAATACATTACTAAAGTATTAATACATTAAGACACTAATAAAGTATTAATATGCTAATAAAATGATACATTAATAAATTAGTAATACATTACTAAAGCATTAATACATTAATGTATAAAATAAAGTAGTAATACATTATTAAAATATTAATACATTAATTCATGGTTGGCTATGGTTTACCATGACCATGGTTAACTTTGGCAGACCTTGGTTGACATTGGGAAGAAAAGGTTCAGTATGGTTGATCGTGGTTGTCCTTCACCATGGTTGACTATAGTTGACCATGACCATGCTTGACCATGGTTGATTGGGATTTATTATGGTCGACCATGCCCATGGATGACTTTCATTGACCATTGAGATGTGATTCTGGTGGGCCATGTTGATTATGTTTAACCATAGGCTACTATGTCACTACTACTTTGCAATGTTGATCATGTTTTGTTCCTACCACATTGAGACAACATGTTTCATTCATCACGTTGTGACATCAACTTTTATTCATCACATGACATCATAAGTTTATGGTCGTCAAATTATGATGAAGATTTTTTGTTCATCACATTATGGCGTTGAATAGGCTTGTCACAGTGCAACGATTGGTTATGTTTGTCACATTGCGACGTCGGGAAATGTTCATGTCATAGCAATGTTGTTCTATGTTTGTCACATTGCCACATTGGGTTGTGTACATCACCTTCCAACAATGGGTTGTGTTCGTCCCATTATGATGATTGAAAATGTTTGTCATAATGCAACATCAGGATATGTGTGTCAGATTACAATGTGAGGATATGTTCATCATATTGTGACAATAGGGATATGTTCATCACATTGCGACATCTATTTATGTTCATGAAATTGTGATAATAGGGAAATGTTCATCACATTTCGATGCCCATATATGTTCGTCAGATTATGACAATAGGAAATGTTCGTCACATTGCGACATCCATATATATTTTTTATATTCTAATGACATGACAATGTTCATCAAATTGCAACGTTGCAATGCTTGGTAGATTGGAACGTTACTATGTTCGACACATTGTGATGTTTGGAAATATTTGTCACATTGCAACATCGGGATATGTGTGTCACATTGCAATGTGAGAAAATTTTCATCACATTATGACGACACAATAATGAGAGACACATTGCAGCATATGTTTTTGTTCATCACAATGCGATATTACTATCAACATTGTGACATCATGGCCATGTTGGTCACATTGTGACATCAGTTTATGTTCATCGCATTGCGACGTTACTATGTTCAACAGATTGCAACATTACTTTGCTCATTATATGTAATGCACACCGTCGTTAGGACAAAAAGCCTCACATAACCAAGATGATTTTTTTTCGTATTTGGGTAGGAAAGTAATAACAAAAAAACACTCAAACATCGCCACACAAGGACGAACAAAACACACGTGAATCACACAACATAAAACAATGATCAACTAAGACTTCATGCCATCAGTTTGAACATCAATAACAAGGGTGAGGGTAATTGTTACCATTGACAATCATGCATCAACAATTTAGTTCTAAATCAGTCCATTATCATCAATATTTATTGACGCATTAGAACACAATTAAATAATAATTCTATCTACACAGTGCAAAAGTCTAAATACATAACCAATCAAATCCACATTAACTCATGGCACAATAATCCACTACTCAACCAGCATAAAACTCATCATTTCATGGTGCTTAAATAAATAAATCCACAAACATTCATATCTTTACTTCTCAAGGTGCACAACAGAAGAAATCAAAACAAAACAAACATCATTCAATACCCTAAGTTTTCATGCACGCAAGATAACTAAGCTTAACCAACATTCCAAAAAATAAGTATTTAAACATGTATATCCAATTAGTTCATTCACTAAATCCATGGAACCTGAAGAAAAATCCATAACTTTCTTACATACTTGAAGTTAGGGATGCAAGCCTTCTAACAACCAACTACTGTTGATGCAGGATAAATACACTCAATACTTATTATTGTAGCAGGGTCTAAGACCCTACCAACAAAATTTTTAACAACGCAAGAAGTCGAACTCTAAAATGGTAAGGTAACGCATAAAACTGGGTGCATGCAAAGGTCTATACTCAACAAGTCCTATATCCCATGAAGGAAGGTGGGCTAAGAATCCCATCAAAATCAGCTAAAAAAAACCTTAGTCAACCAGCAAGAGTCCCTATTTAAACTTAAGATCACTAGGCGGGTTCCCAACCTTGCCACTACTAAGATGTCAAGGTGTTCCTACACTAAGGGTAGTTTAAATGGAAGGTGCACCAATTATAACATACCTATCTAGCATCCAATGGATGAGGTAAAAGTTTAGGGGCCTAAGTTGACCACCCGCAGGAGAAGGTTTAAATTGTAGAGGCAGAAAGTCAAGGATTAGCCCCGAGGGTGATTAGCTAAGCACCGAACACTAGCCACCCAAGATAAGGGAGAGATGAAATAAAATTAAAATAGCCCCGTCATGCTAGTTACCCAGCTGGAAAAAACACGATTTTAAATAATCTGATTATATATATATTTGGAATAAAACTTAAAAGTACGGTGACTGAAATATCCATTTTCTGGAAAGGTGATTTAAAACAAAGGGTAAAAGAATGAATTATGAAAAAAAGGGTTATAAGAGTAAAAGTAAATGTACAATAGACTTAGCTGGCGAGTGGTAAATCTCGAAGGGAAACTGAACTCAGAGGTTTCTTTATCCACAGAGAAGGGAAGGCGAGGAATCTGAGATGAAGGAGGGATGCAACAAGGGCACCAACTAACAACTCGCTTGGTCATTTATCTAAGGCTGGTCTGTCAGCGATAAAGGAGGGTTCACGCTGAGATCTGACAGTCATAAATAACTCTGCAAGAGAATGGGTGGATATTCTGTGGCAGCGGAACTATAAAACATCATCCTGGTTATCTGAAATCTAGGCGCATGTAACCAAACATCTTGGGAACAAAATTATCAATTGCCAATTGTCAGCACGTTGGGATTTCAATGACAGTCGTAAGTTTAAAATTTCAACCAATGGATAAATACTAAATCGTGCCAAGAATATTCATAATTCAATAAATAGATAAATATAGGGAAACCGCCACTAGCCAACAAGCTTTCACAAGCATCAAATCTTCAGGGTCGTCGATGCTAGAAGATGGTGCAACATATAAGAATATTTATCTCATTTTACATGAACCAAGACAACCACTAATAGACAGTGCCACACATGTTGTAAGTTCATTTGATTGTTATCAACATATGGCTAAACTGTGGGGTGTAAAAGTGTACAAGAATCACTTGCTGGGCAGTTCTACTTTTAGAGAATAAAAAAGATTATCCAAGTGAAAATTAATTTGGCTAAACATACAGTTTTTAAATATTAACACATCCCTAATGCCCAAGTTTTTGGGATTTGGAAGTCTTTTCCCTTCACCATGAAGGATCGTATCATTATTATAACAACAATAGACATCAAAGTCACTCGACCAATTCATGAATTATATCCATTTCATCATAATCAATCTGTATATAACTTATTAAAATAATTACAAGAGATCACCATAAACTTATGTTGGGCTCCAAAACAACAACACTCCACTTGCCAGAACGAATCTATACAGTAATGACATATTTAAAACTTACAGATTATAGGAAATGAAAACAATCATCGAATCTATACAGTAATGACATATTTAAAACTTACAGATTATAGGAAATGAAAACAATCATTACAGATATAAAACCACACACATTCCAAGGATTAAAATCGCAACAAAACCAAGACAAAAACACAGGAAATGAATGCAGCATTAACCAAAACGCAGTGCAGAGATTGAGGTTCTGGCCCAAATTTAAGTAATCATTCCAAATGAAAAAAAATACAGTCCGAAATTGATTTTCAATAAACGATTATAAAAACATAACGATCACAACTCAAGGACATAAGGACGAAAATGCATGAAAGGTTTATAAAACGCAGGAAATAATCTGACAGGTGCAACTATCACTGCGCCACAAGAATATAAGAAAGAGAGAAGACAATTGGAAGGAATGATGGTTCTTGCGCTACTGAAAATTGGACTATGTAAAAATAAACAAGGAGCACTCTGTGGGCAATCGATACCATAAATGAAGAAGGATGAAGTCTCTTTTGCTGGGCATAGAAATGATCCTACACTTATTATCCGTGCAGATTAAAGCAGGGTATTTGAATCTAAATATTTAAAACCATAGTGAAATACAATCGATTCAACTCTTGGATGACTTCTCAAGCATAGACTAATAACTTAAAGGATAAAGGAACATAATATAAAAACACAAATTTGCATCCAGATCTTCTCCGTAGAGAAACAATAATGAAAAACATGCAATCAAGGAATAAAGAAACGCAGACAGGAGATGCAAATTATGATTTTACGAAAAATAATATGTTACAATCACCATATAAATACATGTGCAAGGAAAACTCATGGAAATGAAATTGTCATCCGAATACAGTAAATAAATGAGTGTAAAATAAATTTTATTACAAGTAACAACTTTAACATGCGTACCTTTACCGACAATTATGAGGCGAAGATGAGACCTCACGAGTACCTCCCATCCAACACTAGGGGTATTATTCTTCCCCGTGAGCCACCCAAGCCGCAAAGGGGCCATGCACACGATACCAGAGAATGATATCACCCAGTTGGTCTCGCAAGGTCAAGCTACCACTCGCTACCTGAGCTGGGTATCCCAAATCCCACAAGAGAAAGTTCAGTCAAAATGAAATTTCAGCAGGGTAACGTTAGACAAGCCATATGTGATCCATACTCCTCCTCCCCATCCTTTTTATAGAGTTTCTTAGTCATTAGTTTCTTAAACCCTCATTAGATTCCTTTTTCATTGAATTAATTTCGAAAAACTTCCCTCATACACATGTCGCCCGATCCCCTAGTTGCTTTAGAAAATCAATTTATTAATTAACTAATTTTTTCTATTTCCCTCACCCACCTAAAAGCGTTCCTAAAAATGCTCATCGATATCACAATATTCCCTTACAATTCTTAAATGACTTACATCTTACTTAATTCCTAGTTGAGTTCATAAATAGAAAGTTCCAAAGGCTATATTCCTTACTAAGTTAGACATTCCCCTTTTTCTTTTAAGTTTCCCCTTTTCCTTAGGTTTCCCCCTTTTCTTTAAGTTTCACCTTCTCTTAAAGTTTCCCCTTTTTATAACTAAGTTCAAAATTAGCAGGTTTAGACAAAATCAACCAAATAACCCTTTAATTAATTAAACCTTTATTAAAATTTCCACTTTATTTACTAATGTTTGAGTTTTCTTTACCCCCTTCCTGTTATATGTCTAATTAGTTTTTTGTTTTTGTTCTAAGGTTCTACTCAGACCTAGGTTTTCAATTCACTAGGCTTAGCAACAAATCTTAAGGGAAAAATTAGTTATTAAACTTTACTTATCGCATCATTCATTTAAAGGCCCATCATGTCCTAAGGAGGCATAGTTTTCTAGGCATTAAGTTTATTAACTTACCAGTTAAAGTCGCAGCGTGCACTTTAGGATGCACTACATGCTCCAAGGGTCCCACTCACCTATTTCCATTTTATTTGCTCGACGTTCCCTTTAAGACACACTATGTGCTCCAAGGTGTAACATCCCACACTTGCCTACACTGAGCGAACTTATTCTTTGAGGACACTTGCTTGCAAGTGATCCAGATTATGATACTATTGTATGTTGATTATGAATGTGAGGCATCATGGATGTCATTATATGTTATTTTGTTGTATTTACTTAGATAGGTGCTATTGACTCGGCTCTCCTAAGTGTGCAGGATTTGGACCTCGAGGATGTTGAGGCATCGATGAAACCCTCGGACTCCGGATCGAGTTAGGGAGTGGACTATTGGGGTTTGATTGTTGTATATATGACATATGTGCATATGATTAGATGTTATGATTATGGATTTTATTCCGACATGATTCGTTGATGATGCAGGTTGACCATAGCTTGCTGACCAGACTCACATGTGCAGAAGAGGGGTCACACACGACAACTAGAGACATTGAGGGAGAGGTGTTGACAACAGCCTTGCCACAACCTACTAGAACTCCCGCTGTGGCTTGAACTATAGCTTAACAATTACCTAGTTCGAGAAGACCCACAATTCCATGAGGGCAGACTATGACAGTCGCTCACGATGATTCTAAGTGGTGCGCAATAAGGCAGGGGACTTATTCCTTAGAGGACCTTAGTCTCCTGCAAGATCACCTAATGGAGTATTGAATCTAGGGTTTTTTTAAGTCTACCAAGTCATTCAAGAGGCAAGTGGCACCCTTGGAGCACGTAGTGCATCTCGAAGGGCACATCGAGCAAGGGAAACAAAATGAGATGAGTGGCACCCTTGACACACATAGTGTGTCTAAAAGGGCACGTCGTTCAAGGGGAAAAAAATGAGACGAGTGTCACCCTTGGAGCATCTAGTGCATCCTAAAGGGAACATTGCTTTGTTAACTAATAAGTGAAAAAACCTAGATTTCCTTAGAACGAATAATGTGATAAGAAAAAATTAAAAGCAATTTCCCTAATAAAATGTTGCCCAACCTAGGAAAATACAATCTAGGTTTAAGTGATACTTGTGGTGTGTGTGTATATATATATATATATATATATATATATATATATATATATATATAATACTGATAATCATCATTAAACATGTGACAAGAAAGGGGTAAGCCATTCATTTAATTTATATAAAAAAAAAATCAAATTAATTTGGGGGATTACTTTTTAACAAAAAGGGAAATAGTTGTTTTGTTACTTATGCTAATTAAAAATTTATTAATTAAAAAGAAAAAGGGAAAAGAGGTAATTTCCTGCACTTGCTAATTTGATTTTTAGATAAAAAAGGAAAGAGAGAAATTTAAAAGAATCAGGAAACTAAGGGAAAAATGGGGAAACATAAAGAGAAAGAGAAACATAAGGAAAAAACTAAATGACTAACTTAGCAAGGAATCTTGCCTTTAAGAACTTCCTAAATTAAACTCAACTACTAAATTAGTAAGGGGGTAAGTCATTAAAGAGTGTAAGGGAATATGGGGACACCTAGGAGATATTCTAGGAATTCTTTTAGGTGGGTGAGGGAAATAGGAGTGAATAAATAATTAATGAAATAAATTTCTGGTGCAAAGATGGGGATGCGTGACACATGTATGGGGAGGATTTTTCTTAATTAAATTATTGAACATTAAATTAAATAAGAATTTGGGAAATAAATGAATTAGAAAATCTATATAAAGGAGGAAGGAGGAGGAGGAGGATGGATCTCTTTTGTTATGCATAACATTACAATGTAGAATTTTAGACTTGACTAACTTATCTGGTGGGAGTTGGGATATCCAACTCAGTGAGGAGTGGTGGCTCAGCCTTGCGAGGTGAGTTGGGAGCTAGTTGTTCTATGGTTTAGTGTGCATGGCCCTTTGCGTCTTGGGGGCCTAAGGCGGAAAAAGAGTACCCCTAGCTTTGGCTGGGAGGTACCCATGAAGTCTCATTGGTTGACAAGCGAGAGTAGCATGGAGCGCGGGGGAAAAAAAATCAGAGTTGTCACCTTGGGCTACGATATGCTTGTTTTTATTCTGCATGGTAGATTATTATTGACCTAATGCTTTCATTTGTGTACTTTTAACTGTGTAAAGAAGGTATTTGACTTATCATTTTAATTGAGAACTTAAATTCCCCATAGCCTTAAGCTCGTTTCTTGACTTGATTCCCTTGGCATTCGATCCCTGAATGTTGTCACTGTCCTATTGGTTTTATTGATTTTTGTGAAGAGTTGTGCTTTTTACTTTGTCCTCATCCCTAGTTCGTCAGTCCACGTCCGAGGAGTCGGGTAGGATCCGAATCGACAGTTATCACTTCGGTGCATATCGACCTATAGATTGTAATTCCCTTCTTTTCTTTGCATGGATGATGAGCGAAGGATATTTTACCCATTTTTCTACGCCTGTTGATTGTTCTCGATTGAGTGATTGTATTGCGCCTTGATGTGATCAATTACCTCTGATATTGTTTATCTTTTCTTTCCACGATCTTCTTATTATCTTTTGCATTTGATCTCTACATTTTCTGGTGGTCTATTAGTTTGCGTCTATTTTTTTTTTCTTACATTGGATAATCTATGCCTGTTGATCCTTGAACCCCAGCGTTTGGGTGGGAAGAATCTCTCTGTTTGAACCCCGATTTACCCTTTTACGGTCAGCAATTTACCATTTACTTGGTTGTGTTTATTACAGTCTTGGTTTTTCGTTTTACCCATACATTGACGTTATATACAATTATGCATACATTTCATTTTATCCGTGTACTTCTCTACGAATTTTGTAAACAAAATGTTAACCGTAGACAGTGTACTTTATCCTGAATGTTAGTTTAAAATTTTTATATAAATTTGAGTATCCATTCATTGTATTCAGGAAGTTGTTAAATTAATGCATGACCAATGATCCAAAGACAATAAAGAAAGTGAGACGACCTGCAATGTAACGTGCACTCCATGAACCAAATTTCTCTTACTCTCTTTGGATCTTAGTTTTTTGTGTGTATCAAGTTGATTCTATTCTATGTATAGTTAGGGAAATTAAGTTAGGTATATTGAGTTGATTTTTAGAGAAACTTTAACCTACGTCTGTTATTGTGAGAATTCACTGCCTATGTATTTTACAGTGTGAAGGATGTCTCTGTTCAATGTGAATGACGAACTCATGAATACTTGACTGGGTTACTTAGTAATGACGTGCGTTTCATGTAATAAAGTGAACGATGGAATTTCAATAGTTGTTGTTTTTAATAGTGATTGGCTACAGGAAAACGAAAACCATGTAGAGGGGTTGAATATCACTCAAACTTTGGGGAAATGAGAACCAAGTTGTCTATATTATGATTGTTGGTTCATTTTATTCTGCATTAAGTGATGTTCAGGTTGATGTTGGCTGGAATTATGGATTGGGTGTTGGAGGTGTACCCCTAGTAAATAACCATGGCTAGGGCATGATCAAAAGGTGTTGTAATTATACTGATAGTGATCCTTAATTGATACAAACAGTGAAATTTCAAGAGAATGATCTTTATTATAACTGTAATGATCTGATGAGACAAAAATCTCTATTATGCAGTGATCAGATAGCTGCCAAATATCGATCCTTAATTTATACAAGCAACAATCTTTAATAAAAATAATGATTCCCCCTGTGTATGACAATGATGGTGTATAAGATTGTCTCCTTGCCACTAGCAATAAGTCTTGCCAGTTTTGAAATTGAAGGTACTACAGACTCTTGGCATCATACTGCAAGTAGCTACCATCATTATCTCAAACGAACCTGTCATTTTCTCTCTCTTTATGTCATTGAAACCCTTATTGTTACCCTTCTAAAAAATAACTAAAATTCATATATTTATGTTGTATGGGAGCCACGGCTATGGCCTAGTCAGTCCTCATGGATTTGTAAGGATGTATTTATGCTATGGAGTCATGTTTATCTTCGAACCTTGAGAAGAAGCTTGGAATGTGGGATACTTTAGGGGTAAGTTCAGAACCTTATACTTTTAATTGAAATGGCACACTCACATCATCCTTGGAAGCATTTAATGGATTAAGTGGTTAGTAATGGTTAGGATACTAGTAATTGCTTTGTGTCTATAATGTGTTTATACCATGCCCGTGAACAGAGAAAATATTGAGTGTGTCAAGGAGTGAATAGGTGACTTTACCTTTAAAGGAGATGATAAATTGAGTAAAACATGAAGAGAAGAAATGAATGATATGGGAAGGGTAGAATTATGACTTGAGGCTTAATATTTAGTGGGTGGTTAGATTTTGTTATTAAGGGAGGTATAGTATCATAAGGCTAGTAGGATTATATTTCATTCATTGGATTACAGTCATTAATGAGTTGTGTAGCGGTGAACCGCGATTATAGATGTTATTTATAGGCCAAATCAAGGTGAATTCATTACTAGATTGGCTTTGGAATCTAAAACCTTGGGGAATTAATGATTTCGTCAAGTGGATAAAAGAATGAAAAACATTAGAAGACATAATGGTCATGATGATAAGGCTCTTAGAGTCTTAACTGGCATTTTCAAACCCTTGTGTGCAGAGATGGAAATTGGAGCGTGAATGTTTGTATTGAAAAGTGAGGTAATACCTTGAAGACTCTAGTTCAGATTGAAATGATTCAACTTGATCGAGAGTACATAGGAATGGGAAGAATGGAGTCTAGGAAAAGAAACTTGAATTCTTGTAGTTGATCATTAAACTACGATTGGAGAGTCTACGTCAGATTCACAATGGATGATATTTCATATTTAAATTTAAGAAAGTTAGAATTTTTGAATGAATAGATCCCTACAAGAAGACACTTAAATTTTAGAATAGTACCTTGTGGTGTTCGACGGAAGGACACTAGTGTTTGGTGGCTATTAATTACTTATGCACGTTTCTTTGTTCATTCATTGATGGTGTTGTTACTATTAACTTCCTGCATAAAAAAATAAAAATAAAATAAAATAAAAAGATTTAGCACTCGTTATGCATCGTATGTTATTGTAATGAAGAGGGGTCGTTACATATGGTAACATAGCGGGTTCAACCCTATGATTGTGGATTTCCAGGATTTCCACTACAGTAAACCCTTGAGTTAACGTAGCACTAATTAAAACCTTAACGTATCCATGTAGTGATTTCGATTAGAGGACGCCACCGAGGTTTGTGGCGTGGTGTCATGGAAGTAGGTGTGATGCCTCCATAAGTGACCACACCTTCAGAGTATGACCCCCAAGGGGAGGAACCAGTCCTTGGGATGGATTAGATGGTTGAAGGGATGGTGATGGTATGACAAGGCCCTTCCAGGGATTGTCAAAAGGCCTTGATTCACCATCTGTTCTGAGTGAGGTCAAGGCACCTGTACCCTTGAGGGTCCACAACGCACCCCAAAAAATATTGTTAGCATCCACCAATAACTTGAGAGAGATGAGTTCTCGAATCCTCAAGTGCTGCAGATGGTTGCACCATTGAGGCATGGTTGTAGATCAAGGTGATGTGCTTCATGCTTCGTAGCTATGACCTCTAGCATGAAGGTTCGCATGGTGGTTTTTCAACTAAAGGGGGAGTCCTCTTATATGGTAGAAGATGCTCTTACCACTTCTGAACATGGTCGTCGACGATGTGTCATGGGAACTATTCAAGGAATGGTTCTAGGAGAGTTATCTTCTGAGGAATTCATTGAGCATCAACTCAACGAGTTTGATGCCTTGCGACAAGGCAGTTGCATTGTACCCAAGTACGAATCACGTTTTGGAGCTTCTTTATTATGCTCTGCACCAAATTACCCAGAAACTTAAGGTCAAGAAGTTTGAGTTTGTCCTTATTGTTAGAATCCATATTCTACTTCGGGTACCAAGAATACTAGACCGAAGAAACTGCGTTGTATTGTGGGGGGGGGAACATTACCAACATTACTACCCAGAGGAAAGGGATAGATCATATGGATCAGTTGGACTCACTATCGTGGAAGTTTTTGGCAAGACCCATAGGATTCATGCAACAATGAATAACTGCCAGGAAGAGCACCAGTGGACTATGCTCGATACATCAGGTACCATTGCTAACCAGACCCTTAGTATTTTTATAGATCCTGGGGAAACCGAGAGTTTCATTTCTGGTGTAGCACTAAAAATTATTAAGGTAAAGGAAGTCGAACATGATTAGTTTATCTTTGTAGAGATGGATTATGGAGTCGAACATAAGGTTGAAGGAAAGGTTATGGGTTGTACCCTAAACCTCAGAGAGTTTATCACTAGGGCCAACGTATACCTCACGATCTTAGGATCTCATGATGTCGTGATTGGTATGGACTAGTTGGAATCACATGAGGTGATACTTAACTAAAAGATGAAACAATTGAGGTTGTTCGATGTTGAGGGACAGAGATGCATGATTTTAGGTCGAAACCAAGGAGTTTCCCTGAGTTTTATCTCTTCCTTGTAGCTACAGAAGAGCATGCGCAAGGGGTGTAATATTTATGCGATCCTTACGTTAAAAAAAAAGGGAGTAGCAAAAGGTCTAGAACATCTTCCAGTGGTGAGAGAGTTTGTATATGTCTTCCTGGAGGAGTTACCTGGGATTCCGCTGGAGAGGGAATTGGAGTTTACCATAGACCTAAAACCAGGGATCGAACCATTAGCAAGAACGCCTTATCATATGTCAACCCCAGAGTTACAGGAGTTGAGAATTCAACTAAAGGAGTTGCTAGACATGGGACTTATACGTCTGAGTGTGTCACCATGGGGTGCACCTGTTATTTTCATACGAAGGATGGGACCAATATTTGAAGGATTTATGTTTAACGACGATGGATTATTGAGGTTTAAAAAAAGTATTTACGTACCATTGAACGATGAGTTTAAAAGTTTGATCCTAAACGAGGCTCACAGAGAAGTGTACATGGCCCACCGAGGATTCACGAAGATAAGGGTGGACCTTAAACACTTATTCTTCTTCAAGGGAATGAAGGAAGACATAGTCAACTATGTGGTTGGATGTCTACAATGTCAACAAGTAAAGGCTAAACATAGACATCCAATAGGATTACTACAAGCACATGCTATTCCGAAATCGATGGATTTCATTGTTAGATTGCCACTGATGGCAAGGATACAGGACTCACTTTTTGTGGTGGTCGATACTCTGATGAAGAGTGCTATTTTTATTCTTGTGCGTACAATGTATCAGGCACCTGACATATCTATAGTTTTCATCAGTGAGATTGTGATGTTGCATGGCGTACCTAAGAGGATTATATCCAATCGAGGATCGATGTTTACTGGATGATTTTGGACTAGTTTCCAAGAGGCTTGGGGTACCCAACTTAACTTTAGTACTACGTATTACCCAGAGACTGACGGGCGGACCGAACAAACAAACCAAATCTTGTAAGACATGTTGCGCATGTATGTGATGGACTAAAAAAAATGATGGGAAGAATTCTTTCCACTCATAGAATTTGATTATAACAACAGTTACCAAAGCACCATTAAGATGGCACCTTTCGAGTTCCTTAATGGGCGACTGTGTCGGATGCCTTTGAGTTGGGATCGGCTTGAGGATAGGGTCCTAGTGGGATCATAAGAGATCCATGAAATGGAATATCAAATGAAAACAATAAGACAAAATATCAAACAAGCGTAGGATCGACAAAAGAGTTATGTCGATGTGCACTATGTAGACCATAGTTACGAAGTTGACGATCAAGTCTTCTTGTGGGTAAAACCGCATAAGAGTTCAATCAAGTTTGTAAAGGGAGATAAAATCTCTCTTAGGTTCATGGGACCTTTAGAGATTTTTGAGAGGAAGGGGTCCGTGGCCTATTGAATAGCCTTGCCTGATTCTTGAGGTGTATGCATGATGTTTTTCATGTCTCTGTTTGAGACATTAGGATTAGTGAGCCTACACATGTTTTGACTTGAGCACCTTGCAGGTGTCAGATGAGGGTGCGCTCACAATGGAGCCAATCTGCATCCTGTATTATCGCATTCGATAGCTACGATGTCGAATAGTAGATCAGGTCAAGGTCCAGTGGGACAACTATAGTCCACACTCGACGACCTAGGAGGACACATATGATATGTGCCAATAGTTTCCATTTTTGTTTGATAGATATATTTATGACACTGTGATACATATTATTTCGGCACTTATATACTATGAAAATTCGAGACAAACTTTAGACCAAGAGGGGGTGTATATAACATCCCACTCATGCCCGCACTGAGTGAACTTATCCTTTGAGGAAACTTGCTTGTAAGTGATCCGGATTATGATACTATTGGCCGTTGATTATGAATATGAGGCATTATAGATGTGATTATATGTTATTTTTTTGTATTGACTTAGACATGTGCTATTGATTCAGTTCTCCTGAGTGTGTAGTATTTGCACCTCGAGGATGATGAGGCATCGATGAAACCCTTAGACTATTGGGGTTTGATTGAGTCATGGAGTGGACTATTGGGGTTTGATTGTTGGATATATGACATATGTGCATCTGATTAGATGTTATGATTATGGATTTTATTATGACATGATTTGTTGGTGATGTAGGCTGATGATATCTTACCGACCAGACTCACATGTGGAGTAAAGGGGTCATGCAAGACTACTAGATACCTTGAGGGAGAGGTGTGGACAACAACCCTGTCACTACCTACTATCACTCTCGCCATGGCTCGAACTATAGGTTAACGATTACCTAATTTGAGAAGACCCAAGCTGCCATGAGGGAAGATTGCTACAGTTCCTCATGATGATTCTAACGTGCGCGCAATAAGGTAGGGGCCTTATTCCTTAGAGGCCCTTAGTCTCCCACAAGATCACCTGTCAGAGTATTAACTCTAGGATTTTTTATGTCTACCAATTCAGTCAAGAGGTGAGTGGCACCCTTGGAGCACATAGTGCGTTCTGAAGGGAACGTCGCACAAGGGAAACAAAATGAGGCAAGCAGAACCCTTGAAGCACATAGTGTGTCTTGAAGGGCATGTCATGCAAGCAGAACATAATGAGGAGAGTCGCACCATTAGAGAACCTAGTGCATCCTGAAGGGAACGTCGCATTGTTAACTAATAAGTGAATAAACCTATATGGCCTTAGAATGAATAATGTGATAAGAAAAATTTAAAAACAATTTCCCTAATAAAATGTCGCCCAACATAGGAAAATAAAATCTAGGTCTAAGTGATACTTGTGGTAAAACACACACACACACACACACACACACACACACACATATATATAATACTGATAATCATCATTAAACTTGTGACGAGAAAGGGGTTATCCATTCATTTAATTTATAAAAAAAAATCAAATTACTTTGGGGGATTACTTTTTAACAAAAAGGAAAATAATTTTTTTGTTACTTATGCTAATTAAAAATTTATTAATTAAAAAGAAAAAGGGGAAAGAGGTAATTTCCTACACTTGTTAATTTGAGTTTTAGATAAAAAGGTAAAGAGGGAAATTTAAAAGAATCAGGAAACTAAGGGAAAAATGAGGAAACATAAAGAGAAATGGAAACATAAGGAAAAAACAGAATGACTAATTTAGCAAGGAATATTGCCTTTAAGAACTTTCTAAATTAAACTCAACTAGTAAATTAGTAAGGGGGTAAGTCATTAAAGTGTGTAATGGAATATAGGGACACCTAGGAGTGATTCTAGGAATGCTTTAAGGTGGGTGAGGGAAATAGGAGTGAATAAATAATTAGTGAAATTAATGTCTAGTGGAAAGAAGGGGATAGGTGACACATGTACGGGGAGGATTTTTAGGAATTAAATTATTGAACATTAACTTAAATTGGAATTTGGGAAATAAATGACTTAGAAACTCTATATAAAGGAGGAAGGAGGATGAGGATGGATCTATTTTGTTATGCCCAACGTTACACTACAGAATTTTAGACTTGACTAACATATCTTGTGGGAGTTGGGATACCCAGCTCAGTGAGGAGTGGTAGCTTGACCTTGCGAGGCGAGTTGGGAGCTAGTTGTTATTTGGTTTAGTATGTGTGGCCCCTTTGCGGCTTGGGGGGATAAGGGGGAAGAAGTTCACCCCTAGTGTTGGCTGGGAGGTACTGGTGAAGTCTCATCGATCGACAAGCAGGAGCAACACACAGTGCGCGAAATAACGATTCAAGTTGTCACATTGGGCTATGGTAGGCTTGTTTTTATTCTGAATGGTATATTATTATTGACCTTACACTTTCAATTATGTACTTTTAACTTTGTAAAGAAGGTGTTTGACTTAGAACTTTAATTGACAACTTAAATTCCCCATAGCCTTAAGCTCACTTCTTGACTTGATTCCCTTGGCATTCGATCCCTGAATGTTTTGACTGTCCTATTTGTTTTATCGATTGTTGTGAAGAGTTGTGATTTTTACTCCATCCTCATCCCTAGTTCGCCAGTCTATGCTTGAGCAGTGGGCCAGGAGATGAATCGATGGCCGTCACTTTAGTGCATCACAACCTATAGATTTTAATGCCCTCCTTTTATGTGCGTGGATGACAAGAGAAGGATAATTTGCCCAATTTTATATCCCTGTTGATTGTTCCCGGTTGAATCATTGTCTTGCGCATTGATGTGATCGATTACCTCTGCGATTGTTTATCTTTTATTTCCAAAAACTTCTTATTATCCTCTGTGTTTGATCTCTGCGTTTTCTGGTGATTTGTTACTTTGCATTTTTTTTATTTTTCTTACACTGGATAATCTTTGCCTATTGATCCTTGAACCCCATCGTTTGGGTGGGAAGAATCTCTATGTTTGAACCCTGATTTACCCTTTTATAGTCAGCAATTTACCATTTACTTGACTATGTTTATTACAGTTTTTGTTTTGCGTTTTATCCATACATTGACGTTATATACAATTATGCATACATTTCATTTTATCCATGCACTTCTCTGCGAATGATGTAAATGAAATGTTAACCGTAGACAATGTACTCTGTCCTAAATGTTAGTTCAAAATTTTTATATAAATTTGAGTATCCACTGGTTGTATTTGAGAAGTTGTTAAATTAATGCATGTCCAACGCTCCAAAGACAATAAATAAAGTGAGCCGACCTGCAATGTAACATGCACTCCATGAACCAAATTTCTCTTAATCTCTTTGGATATTATTTTTTCGGGTGTATCAAGTTGATTTTGTTCTATGTATAGTCAGGCCAAGTAACTTATGTATATTGAGTTGATTTTTAGAGAAAGTTTTACCTACATTTGTTATTGTGAGAATTCACTGCCTATGTATTTATAGTGTGAAGGATGTCTTTGTTCAATGTGAATGACAAACTGGTGAATACTTGACCGTGTTACTTAGTAATGACGTGCATTTCCTATAATAACGTGAACGATGGAGTTTCAATAGATGTTGTTTTTAATAGTGATTGGCTACAGAAAAATGAAAATCCTGTAGAAGGGTTGAATATCACTCGAAATTTGGGGAAATGAGAACCGATTTCTTTATATTATGATTGTTGGTTCATTTTATTCTGTGTTAAGTGATGTCCATGTTGATGTTGACTGGAATTAAGGATTGGGTGTTGGAGGCATACCCCTAGTAAATAACCATGACCAGGGCGTGATCAAAAGGTGTTGTAATTATACTGATAGAAATCCTTACTTGATACAGAAAACGAACTTTGAAGACAATGATATTTATTATAACTGTAATGATCCAATGAGACAACAATCTTTGTTATGCAGTGATCAGACAGTTATAAGACATCGATCATTAATTTATACAGGAAGCAATCTTTAATAAAAATAATGATTCCCCCTATGTATGGCAGCGATGGTGTATACGATTATCTCCTTACCACCAGCGATAAGTCTTATCCATTTTGAAATCGAAGGTACTGCAGACTCTTGGCATCATATTGTAGGTAGCTACCATCATTATCTCAAACGCACGTGTAGTTGTCTCTCTCTTTATGTCGTTGAAACCCTTATTGTTATCCTTCTCAAAAATAACTAAAATTCATATATTTATGTTGTATGGAAGCCACGGCTATGGCCTAGTGAGTCGAGATGGTTTTGTAAGGGCATATTTATGCTATAGAGTCACGTTTATCTTTGAACCTTGAGAAGAATCTTGAAATGTGGGAGACTTTAGGGGTAACTTTAAAACCTTATACTTTTAATTGAAATGGCACACTCACACTATCCTTAGAAGAGTTTAATGGCTTAAGTAGTTAGTAATGCTTAGGATACCATTAATTTCTTTGTTTCTGTAATGTGTTTATACCATGCCCGTGAACAGAGAAAATCTTGAGTGTATCAAGGAGTTAATAGGCAATTTTACCTTCAAAGGAGATGATAAATTGAGTAAAACATGAAGAGAAGAAATGAATGATATGGGAAGGGAAAAATTATGACTTGAGGCTTAATATTTAGTGGGTGGTTAGATTGTTTTCTTAAGGGAGGTATAAAAAGGCTAGTAGGATGTTATTTCATTAATTGGATTACAATCATTAATGAGTTGGGTAGCGGTGAACTGCGATAATAGAAAAAATCAAGGTGAATTCATTACTAGATTGCCTTTGGAATCTAAAACCTTGGGGAATTAATGATTTCGTCAAGTGGATAAAAGAATGAAAAATGTTAGAAGAGATAATGGTCATGATGATAAAGCTCTCAGAGTCTTAACTGGCGTTGTCAAACTCTTGTGTGTAGAGATGGAAATTGGAGCATGAATGCTTGTCTTGAAAAGTGAGGTAATACCTTGAAGAATCTAGTTCAGAGTGAAAGGATTCAACTTGACCAAGAGTACATAGGAATGGGAAGAATGGAGTTTAGGAAAAGAAACTTGAATTCTTGTAGTTGATCATTAAACTATGATTGGAGAGTTTATGTCAGACTCACAATGGAGGATATTGCATATTTAAATTTAAGAAAGTTAGAATTTGTTAATGAATAGATCCCTAAAAGAAGACACTAGAATTTTATAATAGTACCTTGTGGTGCGCGACGAAAGGCCACCAGTGTTCGAGTGTTGTTAATTACTTATGCACGTTTCTTTGTTCATTCATTGATGGTGTTGTTACTATTACCTTCCTGCAGAAAAAAAATAAAAATAGAACTCGTTATGTGTCGTATGTTGTCGTAATGAAGAGAGGTCGTTACACAAGGGTACCACTCGCCTTGACTGAATTTGGTAGACATCAAACCCCTGGTGTCAATACTCCATCAGGTGATCTTGTGGGAGACTAAGGGAATCTAAGGAATAAGGAACATTCCTTATTACGTTCCCCTTAGAATCATCGTGATATACTATCACAGTATGATCTCATGACATCGTGAGTTTTTGGGAACTAGGTAACTGTTAACCTACAGTTCGAGCCACGATGTGAGTGGTAGTAGGCTATGGCAAGGCTGCTGCCACACCTTCCCCTCAATGTCTCTAGTTTTCGTGCTTGACCCCTTTACTCCAAATGTGAGTCTTGTATACAAGCTATCATCAATATGCATCCATAAACGAATCATGTCAGCAATAACAATCAAAATCATAATATGTAATCATATGTACATATGTCACATCAACAAAATTCAAACCCTAACCGTCCACTCTCTGACTTGATCCAGAGTCCAGGGGGTTTCATCGATGCCTTGACATCCTCAACATCCAATGTCCTGCACACTCAGAAGAACCCAGTCAGTAGCACATGTCTATGTCAATACAACAAACTAACATATAATTAAATCCACAATATCTCATAATCATAATCAAAACAACCAATTGTATAATGACCCAGATCACTTGCATGCAAGTGCCCTCAAAGAATAAGTTCGCTCAGTGTGCACAAGAGAGGGATCTTACATACACCCCCTTTTGTTTTAAACTTCGTCCCGAAGTTTCATAGTATGTATGTGTTGAAATAAAGTTTGTCATAATATCATAGGTCTAGCTACCCAACACAAATGGAAACTGTTGATGCATATCATATGGGTCCTCCTAGGTCACCGAGTGCATACTATAGTTGTCCCACTAGACCTTAACCTGATCTACTGTTCAATGTTGTAGTTGTCGAATGAGATGGTCCAGGATGCGGATTGGATCCTTCGTGAGATAACCCTCATCCAATACCTACAAGGAAATCATATCAATAACATGTGTATGATTACTAACATAATGTATCAAAATAGATACGTGAAACACATCATTCATACACCTCAGAGAATCAGGAAAGGCTAGTCTATAGGACATGGGCCCCTTACTTTCCTCAACCTCGAAGGGTCCAATGAAACTAGGAGATATTTTATCACCCTTTCCAAATATGATCGAACTCTTATGTGGTTTCACCTGCAAGAAGACTTGATCTCCAACTTCATAACTACAATTGACAGGATGCACATTGGCATAACTCTTTTGTCGATCATGTGCTTCCTTGATTCTTTGTATTATTGTTTTGAATTTGTCTTCCATTTCTTGGATTGCTTCCGGTCCCACCAGGACCCTATCCTCATGTCGATCCCATATCAAAGGCATCTGAAATGGTCTCCCCTAAAGAATCTCGAAAGGCACTATCTTAATGGTGCTTTGATTACTATTGTTATATGAAAATTCTAGCAGTAGAAAGAATTCTTCCCAATGCCTCTGTTGGTCCATCACGTACATATGACACATATCCTCCAATATTTGGTTTGTTCACTCATTCTTCCCATATTTTTCCGGGTGATGTGCAGTACTAAAGTTAAGTTCGGTTCCCAAGGCCTCTTGGAAACTAGTCGAAAATCATCTCGGAAACACCTATCCTCTATTAGATATAATCCTCTTAGGCACTCTAGTTATCCTCACAATATCATTGATGAAAACACTATCTAAGTCAAGTGTCTGATACGCTGTATGTAGAGGAATAAAATGATCACTCTTCGTCAGGGTGTCGACTACCACAAAAATCGAGTCATGTCTCCTTGCCGTAAGTGGAAATCCAACAATGAAATCCATTGAAATGACCTCCCATTTCGATTCCAGAATAGCGTGTGGTTGTAGTAATCCTTCCAGATGTCTATGTTCAACCTTCACCTACTGACATTCTAAACATCTTGCCACGTAGTTGTCTATGTCCACTTTCATTCCTTTCCAGAAGAATAAGAGTTTAAGTTCTTCCCTCATCTTCGTGACTCCAGGATGAGCCATGTACACTACTCTATGAGCCTTGTTTAGGGTCAAACTCATCAACTCCTCATTGGGTGGTACGCAAATTCAAATTTTAAATATCAATAATCCATTATTGTCCACAATAAATCCCTCAAATTTTGGTACCATCATTGTGTTTTGTCTGATAAAATCCTTGAACTCTTCATACCAGTCATCGTCGTGCTGTAAAGTTAAGATATTTTCACGTAGATTTTTTTGAAGAGGCATCACAGTAAATATGTGTGGTCTTCGACTCAATGCATCTGCCACTATGTTCATTGTTCCTTTTATGCAAGTAATCTCGAAAACATACTCGCTAAGCAATTCCAACCAACGCCGTTGTCGTGCATTCAAGTCGCTTTGCATATAAAGATGTGTTGTAGTCCATAGTGGTCCATTTTTAGTTCTATTTTCCTCAAATAAGGTAGTGTCTACAAATTCTCAAGTCATAAATAATGGCTAACAACTCCAAATCGTGCATTGCATAGTTCTCCTCATTCCTTCTCAACTTTCTCAAGATGTAAGTGATCATTCGACCATCTTGCATCAAGAATCTGCCTAAGCCTTCCTTGGATGCATCAATGCATACCAAGAAGTCCATTTTGATGTCAGGGACCCTTATTATAGGTTTTTTCATCAACAAATCCTTGAGCTTCTGAAATGCCTCTGCACATTTCTCGGTCCAAACAAACTTTTTTCTCCTCTTCTGCAATTCTGTGGTTGGATTTTCTATCTTAGAAAAACCCTTGATGAACCATCGATAGTATCCCACTAAACCCATGAAGCTATGCACTTATGGGACATTCTTTAGTGTAGGCCATTCCATAATAGAGTCGACCTTTGTTTCATCCACAGTGATACCTTCGTCGGAGATGACATTCCCTAAGTAATGAATCTTGGATTGATAAAACGAGCATTTGGACAACTTCCTTTACAATTTGTTCTTTCATAGACACTGTAGTACCATGCGCAAGTTCTCAGCATAATCCTCCATCATCCGAGAGTAAATAAAAATATAGTCAATGAATACTTGGAAGAACTTGCCCAAGTATTCGCAGAACACTCCATTTATCAAACTAATAAATACCCATGGGGAGTTCATCATTCCAAATGGTAAAATAGTAAACTTGTAATTTCCAAACCTTGTCTTAAAAGAGGTCTTAGGGATGTCGTCCTCCTTGATCCGTAACTGGTGATACCCTGATCTCAAGTCGATTTTTGAAAACATCGTCGCACCTTTCATATGATCAAACAAATCATCAATCCTTGGAAACATATATTGATTCTTGATCGTTTCCTTGTTCAATTGATGGTAGTCAATGCAGAGTCTCCATGACCCATCCTTCTTTTGTATGAAAATAAGAGACACCCACCCGTGGTGACACACTTAGACATATAAGTATGAGGTCCAACAACTCCTTTAGTTGCATTCTCAACTCCTGTAACTCCAGGGTCGACATTTGATAAGGCATTCTTTCTATCGGTTTAGTTCTTGGATTTAGGTCGATGGTAAATTCCAAATCCCTCCCTCATGATATCCCAGCTAAATCCTCAGGGAAGATGTCCATAAACGCTCTCACAACCGAAACGTTTTCTAGACCTTCCGCTACTCCCTTCTCATTTAACACAAGGATCACATAAAGCTTACATCCTTTGCGCATGCTCTTCTGTAGATGCAAGGAAGAGATGAATCATAGGGAGACTCCCTAGTTCTGATCTACAATCTTGCGTCTCTCTTCCTCATCATTGACCAAGCTCAATTGTTTTGTCTCATAGTCGAGTATCGCATCATGTGATTCCAACTAGTCCATACCTATCATGATGTCATAAGACCCTAAGGTTGTGATGTACAAGTTGGCCCTAGTGACAAACTCTCCCAGGTTAAGGCTACAACCTGTAACCTTTCCACCAACCTTCTGTTTGGCTCCCGAAGCCATTTATACAAAGCCAAAATTGTCCTATTCAGCTGCCTTTACCTTAATTAGTTTTAGCGCACCACCAAAATTAAAACTCTATGTAGCACCTAGATCCATTAGAATACTAAGGGTCTGGTCAACGATAGTACCTGATGTCTCTAGCACAATTGACTAGTGCTTTGCATGGCGGTTATTCACCATTGCATGAATCTGATGGGCCTTGCCCAAATCTCCTACGGTAGTGGGTCTGGATGATCTAGAATATATTTTTCTCTAAACCAGGCAGTCACGCTAGTAATGTGTCTCTACACAAGTCCAACACCCTTCCTTCAGTCTAGTACAAGTTGATGGCCCACTAGCCTGGAAACCTAGTATGTTTTGTTGAACAAGCCTAAATTGTTCCTGCTGCGGTCAATCCTACTTTTGGTGTTGTGGTCCTTGGTAAGGAGTCTGCTGTTGAGGCACTAGTTTCCAAGGTGTAGTGAAAGTGGATCCTCTCCAGATGCCCTAATATCCTAGTGAATATCTAGCTGGTGTCTGATGTTGTTGTGCACCAGATGCCACCTATTCCACTAGTCTCACTAGAGTCCTACTCTAACCCCCACTGATAAGATCCTCCTCCATTATGAGGGACTTATGAACAACATCGTGAAAGGTTTGAGGCATCAAAATCCTCACTTTTGCAAGAATTCTAACATTAAGGCCAAACACAAACTTGTTGAACTTAATCTTCTTGGTATTTAGGTGTAGAGCATACTGAAGTAGATTAATGAAATGAACCTCGTACTCAGGTATCGTACGACCACCCTAATGCAAGGCGTTGAACTCGTTACGATTACGCTCAATGAATTCCTGAGACAAATACCTCTCCCATAATCATTCCTCAAACAGTTCTTATGGCACGTCTTCGACAATCATGTTCAATTGTGGTAGGAGCATATTCCACCATAGAAGAGTGCTCGCCTTCAATTGAAATACTGCCATGCGTACCTTCATGTTGGAGGTATAGTCGCGAAGTGAAAATAACATCGCCATATTCTCCAAACATGCTTCAGCGGCTGCGCCGTCTGGGGCACCAAAGAACTCGGGAAAATTTGACCTTTTCAAGGTCATGATGAATCATACCAGTACCAACCAGAGTGCACAGTGGGCCCTCAAGAGGTGTTGGTGCCCTGGTATCCTCTCTATTCAAATGAATGATCAATGCTTCATACATCCTCTGAAAGGACCTCGTTAGCCCAGCTACATCACCCAAAGTTATCTGTTACTGCCCGAAAACTTTTTCATCTCCCTAGGGGTTACACCCCTCAGGTATGGATGTTATCGGGAGCATCATACCTTCTCCACTACAACCCCGTCATTTTCCTCAACAACATCCTCTAACCATGATTACCTGCAATAATACAAATCAATTTAATTAGCGACATCATAATCAATTATCTAATCAACTAAATCCATAGTGATCCAAAGTCGTGGGTCGAACCCTCTCTAATACCATATGTAACGCATCTCATTGTTAGGACAACAAGCCTCGCATAACAAATACGATTTTCTTTTTGTTTTTGTGTAGGAAAGTAATAATGACAAAACAATGAAACATCTTCACACGACGATGAACACAATGCACATGAATCACACAAAATACAACAACGATCAACTAAGACTTCCTGCCATCAGTCTGAAAATCAATAACAAGGGTGAGGGTAATCGTTACCATTGCCAATCATGCATAAAAAATTTAGTTCTAAATCATTCTAGCATAATCAATATTTATTGGCAAATTAGAACACAATTAAATCATCATTCTGTCTACATGACACAAAAGTTTAAATACACAACTAGTCATAGTCGCATTAATTCATAGCGCAATAATCCACCACTCTACTAACATAAAACAAATCATTTCATGGCGCTTAAAAAAATAAATCCAGAACTATTCATATCTTGACTACTCAAGGTGTGTAACAGAATAAATTGAAACAAATGCAAACATCATTCAATACCCTAAGTTTTTCATTCACACAAGATAACTAAGCTTAACCAACATTCAAAAAACTAAGTATTTAAACATCTATATCCAATCAGTTCATTCACTAAATCCATGGCGCCTGAAGACAAATCCTTAATTGTATTACATACCTAAAGTTAGCGATGCAAGCCTTCTAACAACCAACTACCATTGATGTAGGGTAAATACACTCAATACTTATTATCGCGCTGACTGATGAGACCTCAATGGTACCTCCTAGCCAATGCTAGGGGTACTCTTATTCCCCCTGAGACCCCAGAGCAACAAAGAGTCCGTACACATGATACCAAAGAATGCTAGCACCCAACTCACCTCGCAAGGTCGAACTACCACTCGTTACCTGAGCTGGGTATCCCAACTCCCACAAGAGAAATTTCAGTCAAGATGAAAGTTTAGCAGTGTAACGTTACGCAAGCCAGATGTGATCCATACTCCTCCTCCCCATTCTTTTTATAGAGTTTCTTAGTCATTAGTTTCCCAAACCATCATTAGGTTCCTTTTTAATTTAATTAATTTCAAAAAACCTCCAATGTACACATGTTGCTCGATCCCCTAGTTGCACCAAAAAATGAATTTATTAATTATTTAAATTTATCTATTTCCCTCACCCACCTAAAAGAGTTCCTAAAAACACTCCTCGGTGTACCAATATTCCCTTACAATTATTAAATGACTTATGCCTTACTTAATTCCTAGTTGAGTTCATAAATAGAAAGTTCCAAAGGCTACATTCCTTACTAAGTTAGACAATCCCCTTTTTCTTTTAAGTTTCCCCTTTTCTTTGAGTTTCCCCTTTCCCTTAGGTTTCCCCCTTTTATTTAAGTTTCCATTTATCTTAAAGTTTCCCCTTTTTATAAATAAGTTCAGAATTAGCAGGTTTAGGAAAAAGCAACCAAATACCCCTTTTATTAATTAAGACTTTATTATAATTTCCACTTTAATTATTAATGCTTGAATTTTCTTTACCCCCTTCCTGTTATATGTCTAAATTTTGTTTTTTGTTCTAAGGTTCTACTCATACCTAGGTTTTCAATTCACTAGGCTTGGTGACAATTTATAAGGGAAAAATTAGTTATTAAACTTTACTTATGACATCATTCATTTTAAGGCTGACCAGGTCCTAAAGAGGCATAGTTTTCTAGGCACTAGGTTTATTAA
>ML778872.1:31340-53079 GCA_009831015.1 Picea engelmannii | reverse complement strand
GAGGATGCCAGCTGGGAAGAGGAGGCAGTAATACAGAAGCATGGACATAGTGTGCAAGAGCTCATGGACAGGAGCCCATGAAATCTTTTGAGCCGAGGAGTATGATGCAGGAGCATCTACGACTTCATCAAGCGAGCCAGCGCATGGAGTAAAGAACATACAGCTGGACAGTGCCAGCATATATATTTTTGAAATACTTTGGAAATATTGTTGCGCCGCCATTTAACTGAAAGCATTCAAAGCCGAGCGCACTTGTATTGTAATATAGATAATAAGGCATTTAATAGTTTTAATGCTGTTAGATAGGAATTAACTGTAGATTAGACAGTTTTTCTTTCGAGAGGGAAAACGGAATATAGGAACCCTCCTTTGTAACATTGTATGATTATTCAGCATTAGCATTGAGAGAAAAAAGAACAGAGCAGAGAGCTTGTGAAGAAACTCCATGTACAGATATTGAATTAATAGGAAAAGCTTTGATTCAATTCCATGGATATGTTTGATCTCTGTGTGTTGCTGATATTATGCTTTTTCATACTTGCTTCTTTTTATGCTTATCTTCTATATGCTGCATATGTGATTGCATATCAGGTTCGAAACCTGAGAGAATGAGAGAATAAGTTCCAATTGTTTCACTGTTCGAACCAGGAGATTCCTGCACAGAGTGCAGTCGAATTCCTCCGCATGGAGTGCGTTGAGGAGGTTCAATAGTGAAGCTCTTATTCTCGTCGACCAAAATCGTGTTGGGTTATTCGAGCCGTGCAGGTGAAGTGCAGGTCAGATTGAAGTCTCAGTAGTAAGCCTGAGAAAAGAAGGGCCAGGGTTGCTGTGACTGTGAAAGCGCGGAACCTGGAAGACTTCAAGTATTGTTGAGAATAGTTGAAGGTTGAGCATAGGGAGTGTGTGCAAACACTCTAGAGGAGTCCAAGTTGGTAAAATCTCAGGAGGGATAGTATCTTTGCTTCAGTTGCACAGGACGAAGCTGGTGAAGCGGAGAACTCTTCAAAAGGAAGAGAATCGACGACTTGAAGTTGTTGTGGAGAGTCACAAAATCCTGCAGACTGTCAGATCGCGGGGGAGTTGCGAGGAGGTTAACTCGTAGGTGCACGAGAGAATCCGGTTGCCATCGAACATCGGCATATCGGGGTTGGTGAGTGCAAGAGTTGCATGCACGTCGAAATCGTGAGTTGCGATTTCCCGATTTAATCGGAGCCGTCGATCATTGGAGGGACAAGTGGCACGAGATTCCGAGGAGTTGGGATTCGACACTTCAGCGTTTTCTAAGTCGAAGGGAGCACGGAGAAACAACGAAGTCCCGAGTTGCGACGGGTCCCATGGAGACAGAGCGGAGGACAGCACGTGGCATCGCACATCGACGTTCGGGGTTTTGAAAGGTAAGTTAATCACCACCTTTCATCTGTCGATTTCCCGATAGGGAAATCCCCGATACACAGAAGTGTTGACCGTTGACATCGGGGATTGGGATTCAGAGTTTCATATTGCACGAGAGGTGCATACAAGGTTCGCGAATCCGCGAAACCCGATTTCCCGACTGACGAAAGGGAGATCTCCGAGAAGAGCACTGTGGGTAGAAGACTCCCGAGGGAGTCATAGGAGTTGTTAACTCTTCGGGCCGCGTTGTTGAATGTCCTGGTGAGAGAAATCGTGCCGTCGAGGGCAGGTTGCGTCAATAGGCAATTTAAATTTTTAGTTAAAAATTAGAATTTAGGAATTTTGTTTAGAATGTTGACAGGGCCTTATTTGGCCCTGTCCATGTACAGGGACATACCTGAATTCATACATGTCTCTATCCATGGACATGGACGTAGGACGAATATGGGCATGTCCATGTATAGGGACAGACTTGAATTCGGGTCTGTCAATGTACATGGACAGGGCCATATTCAACCCTGTCCATTTAGTACCGCAAGCAACAAAATAAGTAGATCTAGAACCAACAAGAAAGACCCAGTTCCATAGGAAATCCATACAACCTCTAAGCAAATAGATAGAGGCCTGAAGAGACTTTAAACTTTAGGGCAGGACACAGACTAGTTATTCTAGCTATAAATAGTGATACCAATGGCTAAGCATGACTGCTATAGGGCTACCACTACCCTAAATATTTCCCAAACTGAACAAAATTAGAATCTGACAACAACTGTAAAGAAACATCACCATAAAGGACCTAGTACATATCACAATATTTAACAGGCCTAACAAAAATCTTGAAATACAAAAATATGTCTATAGTAGTTGCTGCAATAGGAGCAAAATAAGTACAAATTTAACAAAAACTCCACTTCTCTGCTAATAATATTGCTCATTTAAATTTTTAGGAAATTAAAAATTTTAGTTAAAAATTACAATCATGGAAATAATAAGGATAAAGGAAGTGTACTGAACCATGAATAAAACCTGTTGTAATCATACCAGCTAACTATATAGGGATGAACATGATGAATTAATGAGCTAATATGATATAAGACCACAACAAGCCTTACGAACATACTGAATTACACTAGGTTATTTCCTTAGAAGAAATTCCATCATATTAGGTACATAATGACATTGATGTTGCACTCTTATTGATTAGGGTTCTACTCCTAGTATAGGATATGAATAAGACCTATATTTGTTGTGCTCATATGTTACATGTATGCACTTCTTATACCTTTTCATATTTATAGGATTGGTTCTAACTTAGAACTAATACAAATACAAAACCAACCTTTACATTCAACTTATGATACTCTACTCTATGCGTCTATGATCTCAACATAATACAGGGTTATGACTCACACAAAAATATTTGTTCATGTTCTATGATGTCTAACAAGGATAGGTATAAGAATAATATAGATAGTATTGAATACATAGTAATAAATAAGAGTAATACATAGCTAAATTGATGCATGTTTGATATGTTGTTATTCTTATTTGAGTTTACTGTATCTCCATATTAAGATTACATGACTAACATGAGCTATGAACATAATCATAATCTAGTAATGTTTGAATATGATGAATACAGTCGTACAAGAAACTTCATAGATAACGAATCAATGTTGTATTGAGAATCATTGCCTTTTTTTCAACATAACATAGCTTACTTCGATCTGTAATCAAGCACTCTAACCTATCTAGAAGAAAACCATAATCACAAGATATGGCCTACTCCATCCATTCATGTTATCTTATCATAGCATCTTCAAGATTGGTTAAATCTATACCAGTGTAATCCAATATTCATTGTACTAATGATATGATAGATTCATTGTTTCCATCTTTATGTACTATTTATTAGGATGAATTTGGGCTTGTCCCTATACATGAACTGCCCGTATTCGGCCCTGTCCATGTACAAGGACATGCCTAAATTCAGTCTTGTCACTCTACATGGACAAGGTCGTATTTGACCCTATCCATGTACATGGATAATTGAAACTAGAAAATCTTGAATGATCTTGTACTTATATGTCCCATATAGTATTATTACTCTTCTACATATTGGAAAAATTATATAAAATTTAGATTCCCATCTCCTTGACCCAACAAAGTAGATCAACTCATTTCTTCCACCTTTTTTCTTCTCTTGCCAAGTCACATTCCACGAGATTATGACTTGGACGCTGGGGGCCAACCCTATGGCCAAGTCGTGGGCACACCAATGGATTGGCCACAGGGCTATGCCCCCGTGACCAAGTCACAGTCCAAGTCACAATCATACTTAGCCTTTCCACTACCTGATCAACCAACATCAAATTCTAATGTTAGCAGGACGTCCTTTTCAACCAAAACTACTTAAATCCAACTACTAAATTGTTTTAGTTGAACATTAATTACAGACCTATTTAACAATGAAAATATTAAAAATCGAGGTGTTTTTTGAAGTTTTCCATGTCCTTCTTTTCCATACAACCATATAATATATGTTTTTCACTAGTAGGGTGAGTCAGTGTTCCATGTCGATCCTAGTCAACTCGACCTCTTCCTTATTTTAAGAAATCATTCTGTAAATGGTCTGCCTCCAAGTAGCCAACTATGGAATCCTAAAAAATCAGCAGGCTTATGCCACGGTGCCCCTTTGGACCATAGGATTTTCTTTCCTTGATTGGTTTATATGCTTTGAAAGCTTCCAACARTTCTTTGGTTCCCATGCCAGAATCTATTTTAATGTTTTTTCTGAATTTGGATTGGTACATAATCCCAACTTTAATTAGTAGAAATTTACCTTTAGAATTTGTTTAAACATTCAGATTTCAAAAATAAAAACTTATCTTGCTTGGAAAAAATAAGAGTTTTATTTMCCTTATTCCTTGTCTGCGAGTAATGAAAAGAGATGTGAGGATATTTATAAAACTCATAATAAAATAAAAATTAACTTGCATAATTCATTCTTAACCCTGTATGTTTCGACATCAAAAAAGTTATGTGAATATTTATTGAATCCAAGATTAAAATGAATTTACTATGATGTAAAATAGTTCAAAAGATTGCATTATGATCATAAAAGTGTTATAAAATTCTGTTCATAAATGTGTTATATAGTTTGATACAGGTAGAAGAAATCTTTATGTTTATTTTAAATTTGTTAATATTTGTACATTCATATTTATGTTTAATTTAAATTTGTTAATTAGTATTTATATTTTAGATTTGTTACGTGTGCATTTCTTGGTCCAATTCAGAATTAAAGACAATATTTTATTGAGTGATAATAGTTATGGTCTATTGTTCGACCACATAATTTATTAAGTAGTTTAATTCAAATAACTGTATTCATAGAAATATATTTCATTCTTTCGGTTATATTCAAATATTATCCGACAAACATCATCTTAGTCTTTTTAATAAATTATATTTCTTGTAAATATAATACAAATAAATTTGTACTTCTATTTATTTTTCTTTAAATATAAATATGTTCTTCTATTTCATAAAATATAAATCTTTTCTTATATTTACAAATAAATCTCTAAATATAATATAATATAATATATATATATATATATATACATACAATGAAATTTTTTTTAAAACATATATTTTTAATTTTTTTTTAATAAATTTAAAAATAAAATAGGAAGACAATTTAAAAATTATATGTTTATATGTTCAAATTATATGTGCGCAAACAATAAATTTATAAACAATATGGAATTACTTGAAAATGGGAATTTGATATAAACAATATGGATTTAGTTAATTTGATATTGACATTTAACATTCAAATATTAAGAATAGAGTAAGCATTTGAGTGATTAGTACGTGTCTGAGAAGTCAACCGGGAGTTGAATCTATTATCATTCACTCTATGATGCAGGAGCATCCCTCATGACAAGCAAAACCAACGTGGAAGCAGAAGACAACTGGAAGACATCCAACGCAAGTTTTTGAATTTTTAAATTTTCCCTTGAAGTTGATGCGCTGAACATAAATGAGATCATTTAATTTAGGCACCTTGGTAAAAATGTAATCAGACCTCGAGCCATACGCTCTCGTCTGAGATAGACAGAGGAATTTATAGTAGTAGTTGTAGGTAGATAGAATTGAATTCTTAGATTAGACAGTTTTAGAGCGCAGGAGGGAAAAATGGATATAGACACCCTCATTCCACATTGTAACATTAACAACAGGAGAAAGAAGAATCTAGAGCATAGGAGAATAGCAGAGAGTTGTAGAAAACACCCATGTACAGATCTTGAATTAATAGAAGAATTTGATTCCGATTCATGGTTGTTGTGTTATTCTATGTGTATGTGCGTGGAATGATCTACTTATGAAAATTACTTCCTGTTGTGCATTTGTTATCATGTTGTGTGTATGATTTCATGTGTCGAGATTGAAATCTGAGAAGAAGTGGAATGAGTTACAATTGTTTCTCTACTTGAGCAAGGATTCCTGCAAGGAGTGCAGTTGAAGTCGTCCGCAAGGAGTGCGTTGATAGAAGGGTCAGAGAGTCAACTCTTGTTCTCATACAACCAGGAGTGAAATCAGGTTATACGAGCCGTGCAAGGAGTGCGCAGGATGAGCTAAGTCTCAGAGTTGTGATTCTGAGTAGAAGCTTTGGGAGACTGCTGCTGCAGGAGTGCACAGAGTCGAGTGACTTCAACACCTAGACGTGATTGAATATTTTTCACAAGGAGTGCGTGCAAGGTTTCTTTCTGAAGATTGAAGTTGTGGAAAATATCAGGAGGAATAGACCTTTGAACTTACTGAAGGGTAAGTGTAGGGAAGCTACTATCAGAAGTCGGGGAGAAGCGTCGCAGGTTGGCGAAGCGGCGAATGAGTCTCGTGGAGATATACTTTTTTTTCATTTCGTGGATTACACAAGGGAGAATGGATGAACGAAATCCTCTGAGGAGATTTCGTGAAGTTCCAAGGATCGTTAGATCTTGCAGAGCTGCAAGGACATTACGGCAAGAAGGTCCGAAGGGTTTGAAGCTCAGGAGAGGCAGGGTCGTCGATTCAGAATCACGGGAGTCGACAGATCTACACGTGGTATCATGTATCAGGGACTTGTGAGTTGAAGCCCCAAAAGATGTGCAACAAGAACCGTGATATCGCGAGACGCGATATCCCTACAGGATCAGAGCCATCCATCTGACGAGGACAGGTGGAAAATATCGAGAGATCTCGCAAACTCGGGGTTCGCAGGTTGAGAGACCAAGTGTTGGGTACTCCAAGTCACAAGGTGGCGAAGTGGCGAGAAGGCTAGGATCCGTTCATCTGAGGAGGATAGGTGGCAGAGATCGAGAGATCTCGCAAACTCGGGGGTTCGCAGGGTGAGAGCCCAAGTATTGGGTACTTTAAGTCACGAGGACACGAGAAGCGAGAAGGAAAATAGCTGTTGGATCCGGATCGTAGGAGAACCATTGGATCTTCACGTGGGATTGTGTATCGGAACCTCGCGAGAAAAGACTCGAGAATTTGGTCATGGAGATCGCGAGATTGTGAGAAGTGATATCCCGATAGTTGGAGGACTGTGTGGGCCATAGCGAAGCCGGTGAGTGGAATACAGATGGCACGGATACCTCGGGATCTTGCTGTGAGAAGTCCCGAAGTATTGGCGTTAGGATTCACGAGTCGCGAAGTGCCGAGAGCCGAGGTTCGTGTGGATGCGTGGCAGAGCATAAGGTGGGACCCATGTAGTCAAAGGGTGGACATGCGTTGCCTGGAGACAGGAGTCAGCACTCCATTGAATTCTCGCATCTTGGGAATTCGGGGAATAGGAGGGTGAAAACTCGATGGTTCAACCGGCGAGGTTGCGAGGTTGCGAGTAGTGAAATCCGTCGAGGGAGGAGTCAGCTCAGCGTTGACCTATCACGTCTCGGGGGATCGCAACGGGAGGCACGAGAGTTAGACTCACAAACTCTCGAAGGAGCGAGTTGCAAGAGGCCCTAATGTTTAAGCCTAGCCCACGGTTGCATGTGGTGGGGCTTTAATAAGGGAAGGAGCTATACCTGTATCGCCAGCTCGGGTATCACAAGATTTGAAAGGAAGAGTAGGAGGCTTTGAGTCACGAACTCGCGAGATAGTGAGATTTAGCTAAACTCCCGGTGGTAAAGGGGAGACCTCGGGAAAAGATTGTTGTGGGTGCAGATTTCTCGATAGGGAAATAGAAGGACCTTGGAGTTCTTCGGGCGAGAAGGAAGAAGATCCTGTGAGAGCAGACGTGCCTGGGTGGTGCGCTCTGCATCAAGTGGTATCAAATCTTATTGCTTGTCTATATATTTCAGGCAAGAGAGGCAGGAGGAGATAAGAGAGCAGTCTGATACACACGCCAAGTGGTATCAGAGCTTAGAAAATATTCTTTGCTTTCTGTAGTAGAGGACAAGGAGAGTTCACCATGCCGCCAAGGAGAAGGGGTAGACAATCACCCGATCCAGAGAAGGAAAGGGAATTGTCCAGAGAAAGAGGTAGGCAAGTGCATAATCTAGACATGGAGAGAGAAATACAAAATCTTCGTGCCAAAATGGAGGACATGGAGACATCACGAAGGTGAAAAGCTGATGTAGGAGATACCAGTGAATCCAAAGATGAAGAGGATTTTGTACACGGAGGAGAAGAAATCCCAGAGGAAGATGCAGCGAGTGAACGTTTACTTAAAGTTGTTGCAAGAATGACTACGAAGGTAAAGATGGACATTCCCGTTTATGAGGGAAATCTAGATGCGGAAGAGTTGCTAGATTGGATTAGAGCTCTAGAAACTTACTTTGATTATGAAGATATCGAAGAGGATAAGAAGGTCAGACATGCCGTCATGAGATTAAAAGGACATGCGGCCTTGTGGTGGGATGAACTACAAGCTGACAGGCATTGCCAAGGAAAACAGAAAATTAAGAGCTGGGACAGGATGATTGCAAAGATGATGGCAAAATTCATTCCCAGGGATGATCAAATTTCTCTGTTCAAGAGGATGCAGAACCTGAGACAGAAGATGATGACAGTGAAGGATTATACTGAAGAATTTTACAGGTTGAATATCAGAGCAGGTCATCGCGAAAGAAATGACGAAAAGGTGGCTAGGTATATGAATGTCCTGAGGTATGAAATTCAGGATGAAATAAATATGGAAACCATACGAACGGTGGAGGATGCCTATAAAATGGATTTGAAAGGTGAAGAGAAGCTGATCCGTAAGCAAGGTTAGCGAGGCAGAGACAAGAATCATCCCAAAGGCAAATCGGTTGCCCAAGATAAATACCAGAATCCCAAGGATGACTGGAAGAAACCTCAGACTCAGACAGAGAGAGGTGGAAGTTCACAGCGAGGGCGATATGCTGAGAAAAGAGGAAAACATACTGAGCAGAGAGGAGGATATGCTGATAATAATAGGTTTCCTCATACCATAGGTAGAGGAAGAGGAAGAGGTGGAGTAATTACATGCTTCACGTGTGGAAAGAATGGACACAAGTCATTTGAGTGTCCAGAGAAAAAGAAAGAACTTGGAGAGACTCACATCGTCGAGGCACAGAGGCGAGATGTTAAGGCAGAGTACGCTGAAGGCGGAAGATCGTTGGTGATGCAGAAAGTCCTTTTGATGCTAGAGAAGGAGATGGAGAACTCAGCGCAAAGGAACAGTCTTTTTAGGACTGCTTGCAAGACCAAGGATAGAGTGTACAAGGTCATCGTGGACATTGGTAGCACAGATAATCTCGTTTCAACCGAAATGGTAGAAAAGTTGGAGCTGGAGATAGTTGATCACCTGATTCCATACAAATTTTCATGGCTACAGAAGGGACATCAGGTAAATGTAACTAAACAATGCTTAGTTGACATTAAGATAGGAGGATATAACGATAAGATTTTATGTGATGTTATTCCTATGGATGTTTGTCATTTATTGTTGGGCAGACCATGGCAATATGATAGGAATGTAATTCATGATGAGAGGATGAATACATATACCCTGGAGAGGAATGGGAGAACTCATATGTTGTATCTGATTGAGGATAAAGAGGTGAAACCATAAGTAAGAAACATAGTACTTCTCATGAGTGGGAAGGAACTTCTTACAGAAGTTAAGAAGGAGGATCCACAATTCTTTGTGGTTAGAAAACCAAGAATTGTTCTGACTAGTACAAGGGTGGATGATTTTCCAGAAGAAGTTCAGGAACTGCTGAAAGAGTTCACTGATATTGTAGTGGATGAATTACCTCATTCGTTACCACCGATGATGAGCGTGAGTCATCATATTGACCTCATACCAGGAGCTAGTTTGCCAAACAAAGCTGCATACAGATTGACGCCGCGAGAGAATGCGGAGGTCAAGAATCAGGTCCAGGAGTTGTTGGACAAAGGTTTGGTCAGGGAAAGATTGAGTCCATGTGTTGTTCCAACAGTACTCAGTCCAAAGAAAGATGGAGGCTGGAGGGTGTGCACTGATTCAAGAGCCATTAATAAGATAATTATCAGGTATAGATTCCCATTACCGAGAATGGATGATCTGATGGACTGCTTAAGTGGGGAATTTTTTTTTCAAAGATAGATTTGAAGAGTGGATATCATCAGATTCGTATGAGAGAAGGTGATGAATGGAAAATAACATTCAAGACAAATGAAGGTTTGTATGAATGGCTTGTCATGCCGTTTGGCTTGACAAATGCACCAAGTACCTTTATGAGGTTGATGAATGAAGTCCTGAAGGAGTTCATCGGGAAATTTGTCATCGTGTATCTGGATGACATATTGATTTTCAGCAAGACAAAGGCTGAACACATGAAGCATTTGGCCATTGTGATGAGGAAGCTACAACAGGAGAAGCTGTTGATCAACATGAAGAAGTCCTCATTCATGAAGACATAACTCATTTATTTGGGGTTTGTTATATCTGCAAATGAATTAAAGATGGATCCGGATAAGGTATAAGTAATCAAGAATTGGCCATCACCGAGAAATATTTTCGAGGTGAGAATTTTTCATGGATTGGCTAGTTTCTACCGGAAATTCATCATGAATTTCAGTGGAATTAGTGCAGAAATGATGGATACAGTGAAGAAAAGACATAAATATTTTCACTGGACTGAAGAGGCTGAGGAGAGTTTCAATTTGTTGAAACAAAAGATTACAGAGAAAGCGGTTTTGGTGTTGCCGGATTTTCAGAAAACATTTCAGGTAAAATGTGATGCAAGCGGGTTTGTCGTAGGGGCGGTCTTGAGTCAGGAAGACATGCCGATTGCATATTTCAGAGAGAAGCTAAATGAGGCAAGAGAAAAGTACTCCACGTATGATAAATAATTCTATGCCATCATACAGGGATTGGAAAAATGGAGGCACTATTTGATGTCAAAGGAATTTGTTTTATATAGTGATAACCATGCATTACAATTTGTGACTCAATAGGAAAAGTTGAATCAGAGGCATGTTAAATGGGTTGAATACATGCAAAATTTCACTTTTGTGATAAAACATATTTTTGGTACTGCTAATAAAGTTCTTGATGCTTTGAGCAGGAAGTGTTTACTGTTGTAGGAGTTCAAAGTCAGGACGTTAGGCTTTGATGATCTTAAGGACATGTATGCAGATGATTCAGACTTTAAGGAAGCTTATGAAGCAGTTGAGAATCCAGTTCTCAAAGACAGAAGCCAGTGGATAGAATATGTGATCCAGGAAGGGTTGTTGTTTAAGGGAAATCAGTTGTGTATTCCAAATTGCTCCATGAGGGAGAATCTGTTGAAAGAGAAACACAGTGGAGGATTGGTCGGACACTTCGGTCATGACAAGACATTTGAAAAACTGAGCGAGTCATACTTTTGGCCAGGGATGCATTCATAAGTCAAGAGGTTTGTGGACAGATGCAGGATTTTCCAGCATTCAAAGGGAAGAAAGCAGAATACAAGATTTTATTAGCCATTGCCCATACCAGACAAGACGTGGGATGAAATTAGCATGGATTTTATATTGGGGTTGCCAAGGACCCAAAGAGGTGTTGATTCAATATTTGTGGTAGTTGATAGGTTTTCTAATATGGCACACTTTATTCCATGCCCGAAGACCAGTGATGTGACTCACATCGCAAATTTGTTCTTCAAGGAGATCGTTCAACTTCATGGATTGCCGAAAAGCATAGTTTCGGACAGAGACACAAAATTCATAGGGCATTTCTCGAGAACATTATGGAAGAAGCTAGGAACTAATTTGATGTTTAGTTCTGCTTATCACCCTCATATGGATGGAAAAACATAAGTGGTCAATAGAAGTATGGGAGACTTGTTGAGGAGCTTGGTGACGAAGCACCATAGCAACTGGGATAACATATTTCCGCAAGCAGAGTTCGCATACAATGATTCAATGAACAAGAGCATAGGTCAAAGTCCATTTCAGATTGTATATGGAATGCAGCCGAGAGGATTTTGTGAATTGAGGGACTCAGAATAGACTTCAACTAGCAGCGTTGAAAGAACTTCACACCAGGGTGAAGGAACGACTGTTGAAATCAAGCCAGGAGTACAAGCACAGAGCAGATCAACATAGAAGACAACTTAAGTTTGAAGTTGGTGATCTAGTTCTAGCGCATTTTAGGAAAGAAAGGTTCCCGAGGGGAACATATAATAAATTAAAAATGAAGAAAATGGGACATAATGCTTATGAAATTGAGTTACCAGATGGGATCGAAATATCTCCGACATTTAATGTTTCAGATTTATATCCATATAAAGCTGATGAAGCAGGAGCAGAAAGTGATGATCAACCAGAGGTCCAGTGGTAGAAGAAGATGTTAGCTGCAGAGAAGCCACAGATGGAGCAGATACTGGATAAACGAGTTGGTAAGAAAACCAGAAGGAAAGAATATTTTGAATATTTGGTCAAGTGGAAGGGTCATCCAGTTGAAGATGCCAGCTGGGAGACTAAAGAAGAAATTCTGAAGCATGGACATACCATGTAGGAGCTCATGGATAGGAGCCCATGCAAATTTTCAAGCGAGGGAGTATGATGCAAGAGCATCCCTCACGACAAGCAAAACCAACGTGGAAGCAGAAGACAGCTGGAAGACGTCCAACGCAATTTTTTGAATTTTTAAATTTTCCCTTGAAGTTGATGCACTGAACATAAATAAGATCATTTAATTTAGGCGCCTTGGTAAAAATGTAATCAGACCTCGAGCCATATGCTCTTGTCTGAGATAGACAGAGGCATTTATAGTAGTAGTTGTAGGTAGATAGAATTGAATTCTTAGATTAGACAGTTTTAGAGCGCAGGAGGGAAAAACGGATATAGACACCCTCATTCCACATTGTTACATTAACAACAGGAGAAAGAAGAATCTAGAGCATAGGAGAATAGCAGAGAGTTGTAGAAAACACCCATGTACAGATCTTGAATTAATAGAAGAAGTTGATTCAGATTCATGGTTGTTGTGTTATTCTCTGTGTATGTGCGTTGAATTCTCTACTTATGAGAATTACTTCTTGTTGTGCATTTGTTATCATGCTATGTGTATGATTTCATGTGTCGAGATTGAAATATGAGAAGAAGTGGAATGAGTTACAATTGTTTCTCTACTTGAGCAAGGATTCCTGCAAGGAGTGCAGTCGAAGTCATCCGCAAGGAGTGCATTGACAGAAGGCTCAGAGAGTCAACTCTTGTTCTCATACAACCAGGAGTGAAATTGGGTTATATGAGCCGTGCAAGGAGTGCACAGGACGAGCTAAGTCTCAGAGTTGCGATTCTGAGTAGAAGCTTTGGGAGACTGCTGATGCAGGAGTGCGCAGAGTCGAGTGACTTCAACACTTAGACGTGATTGAATATTTTCCGCAAGGAGTACGTGCAAGGTTTCTTTCTGAAGATTGAAGTTGTGGAAAAGCTCAGGAGGAATAGACCTTCGAACTTACTGAAGGGTAAATGTAGGGAAGTTGCTTTTAGAAGTCGAGGAGAAGCATCGCAGGTTGGTGAAGCGACGAAGGAGTCTTGTGGAGAGACACTTTTTTTTCATTTCGTGGATTACACAAGGGAGAACAGACGAACGAAATCCTCTAAGGAGATTTCGCGAAGTTCCGAGGATTGTTATATCTTGCAGAGGTGCAAGGAGGTTATGGCAAGAAGGTCGGAAGGGTTTGAATCTCAGGAGAGGTAGGGCAGTCGATTCAGAATCACGGGAGTTGAAAGATCTACATGTGGTATCGTGTATCGGGGACTCGTGAGTTGAAGCCCCAAAAGTTGTGCAAAAAGAACCGCGATATCGCGATACGCGATATCCCTACAAGATCAGAGTTGTCCATCTGAGGAGGACAGGTGGCAGAGATTGAGAGATCTCACGAACTCGCGGTTCGCAGGTTGAGAGCCCAAGTGTTGGGTACTCCAAGTCACGAGGTGGAGAAGTGGCGAGAAGGCTAGGAGCCGTTAATATGAGGAGGACAGGTGGCAGAGATCGAGAGATCTCATGAACTCATGGGTTCGTAGGGTGAGAGACCAAGTATTGGGTAGTTTATGTCACAAGGACGCGAGAAGCGAGAAGGAAAATAGTCGTTGGATCCGGATCGTAGGAGAACCATTGGATCCGCACGTGGGATCGTGTATCGGAACCTCGCAAGAAAAGAATCGAGAATTTGGTCATGGAGATCGCGATATTGCGAGAAGCGATATCCCGACAGCTGGAGGACTGTGTGGGCCATAGCGAAGCTGGTGAGTGGAATACAGGTGGCACGGATACCTCAGGATCTCGCCGCGAGAAGTCCCGAAGTATTGGCATTAGGATTCGTGAGTCACGAAGTGTCGAGATCTGAGGTTCATGTGGATGCGTGGCAGAGCATAAGGTGGGACCCGCGTAGTCGAAGGGTGGACACGCGTTGCCTGGAGACAGGAGTCAGCACTCCGTTGAATTCTCACATCTCTGGAATTCACGGAATAGGAGGGAGAAAACTCGACGGTTCAACCGGCGAGGTTGCGAGGTTGCGAGTAGTGAAATCTATCGAGGGAGGAGTCATCTCAGCGTTGACCTATCGCGTCTCGGGGGATCGCAACGGGAGGCACGAGAGTTCGACTCACAAAATCCCAAAGGAGCGAGTTGCGAGAGGCGTTAACGTTTAAGCCTAGCCCACGGTCGCATGTGGTGGGGCGCTAAAAAGGGAATAAGCTATACCCGTATCGCCAGCTCGGGTATCATAAGATTTGAAAGGAAGAGTAGGAGGCTTTGAGTCACGAACTCGCGAGATAGCGAGATTTAGCTGATCTCCCAGTGGTAAAGGGGAGACCTAGGGAAAAGATTGTTGTGGGTGCATATTTCCCGATAGAGAAATAGAAGGACCTTGGAGTTCTTTGGGCGAGAAGGAAGAATATCCTGTGAGAGCAGACGTGCCTGGGTGGCGCGCTTTGCGTCACTCTAGTGGTAAAGACTTAGACTAAAATGCCCTGATTTTCTGTGCATAGATAATCTCTTATTAAAATTGGTTGTGACTTGGCCATGATGGAAATTCCTGTGTCCAAGACATGGGCACGCCCACGGCTTGGAAACATGGTTGGATCCCCATGCCGGCCAAGTCACAATCATTTCAAACTTTTTGTATTTTATAAAAAATTCATAAAAAATTCAAACTGTCCAACTTTTTATTTCAAACGTTTTGTATTTTATAAAAAATTTAAATCTTTAGGAATTCAATTTATAAATCCATTTTTACATATGTAATATTAGATTATCATAGGTTATAACTATTATTTTATAGATTGTTGATTCTCAAATTCCTTGTTGTACCTTACTATCTATCTTATAATTTCTAAACGAATATTTGTGAAATATACATACAATGGAAAATATTTAAAATATATATATATATATATATATATATTGGTTTTAATAAATTTTAAAATAAAATTGGAAGAAAATTTAAAAATTAAGAGTTTATATGTTCAAATTATACACACAAGCAATAAATTTATAAATAATATGGATTTACTAAAAAATGTGTATTTCATATAGACATTAATAAATAATTTATAAACAATATGGATTTAGTTAATTTTATATAGACATTTAACAATCAATTATTAAGTTTTTAAGTTTGATATAGACATTTAACAATCAACTATTTGATTAGTATGTGCCTGAGTAGTCGGCCAGGAGCCAAATCTATTGTCTATCATTCTGGTGTTAAATACTTATATTCAAATGACCTACCTTTTTGTGAATCGATAATATCTTATTAAAATTGTTTTTGACTTGGCTGCGGGGGGCCAACTCTGTGGCCAAGCCATGGGCACGTCCATGGCTTGACCACATGGTTGGCTCCTCGTAGCCAGGTCAGAATCATTTCAAACTTTTTGTATTTTATAAAAATTTCATAAAAATTCAAATTGTTCAACTTTTGATTTCAAACGTTTTGTATTTTATAAAAATTTCAAATCTTTAGGAATTCAATTTATAAATCCATTTTTACATATGTAATATTAGAGCATCGTAATTTGTAAATATTAATATACTGATTGTTCATTCTGGAAATCCTTGTTGTAATAACCACTTTATCTTGCCTCAGCTATTTCTCCACTTTGATTAATTCCTATTTCAATTTCTTCATATTGTCACTAGTCTTGGTCACATATCTGTGTAAGACATGAGTGACCTACTTGTGTAGATTTGGTTTTTCCTTGAAATTCATCTGATCAACATTTAATGCAATATATGCTTGGCTTTTTAGCGAGCAACTGACTGAATTTCACTTTTTCAGTCTCTAGAAAAACCAAATTCAACACTCTCTTTTGATATGGCTTCTCTTCCAAACCATAGACTCTTATCATAGTAAACTTCTCAAAAAGGAATCAGTCTCCCACTTTGGTGTTGTTTTTCAATTGTAGTGACCCTTTGACTAAAGGAATAATTATAACGAATACTTGATTTTGGATAATAAAGTCTAATATAGAAATAAAAGATTTTGCATACTGCAAAAAACCTTCACTAATGACATGATCTCTTACCAGAGGCAACCACTCAATGGTTGGCAGAGCAACATTTTGTCTAGTCATTCACCATCCTAGACTTAAAATAACTCATATGTGATTAGTTTTGATGGATTAACATATGGATCAAGTGAGACTTGTACCTGAATGACCTGGTACCTCTAAAATCTAAAAAGTGTTGGTGCATTGCATTTGCCAAGAACTTGCATAAGTCAAAATTTATGAAGGTTTGATTCTCAGGGTGTGACAAGGCTACTAGGAAACCAAAAACCAATGATATCCATTATAAAACTATTATAAATAGAAACAAACTTTGAAACATAGGAAATATATTCACTGGGGTCATTCCCTCAACCTCCAAAACAGATACACTGAAACATAGGTAGTATATTCACTGTTATAACATTGGAATATGTTATAAAATATTAAAATGTAATATGTTATAACATATTACTATAACATATAATTACATTGTAATATGTTATAACATATTTTCCATAACATATTACAATGTAATATGTCCTAACATATATAACTATATAACATATTACAATGTAATATGTTATATAGTTATATATGTTATGACATATTACATTGTAATATGTTATGGAAAATATGCATTAATATAGCACAACAAATAGAAAACAAATAGTGAAACATAGGTAGTATATTCATTGTAGTCACTCCCTCAACCTCCAGAATAGATACACTGAAATATGTAACAATTGCTTTGCATTGATAGATAAATTGATAAACAACATCAATATTTCATGTCATGAGTCTTGGTCACATCTGTGTGTAAGATATGAGTGACCTACTTGTGTAGATTTGGTTTTTCCTTGAAATTCATGCGATCAACATTTAATGTAATATGCTTGGAGTTTTAGTCAACAACTGACTGAATTTCACTTTTTTTAGTTTCTAGAACAACCAAATTTAGAACTCACTTTTGATATGGCTTCTCTTCCAAACCATAGACTCTTATCATAGTAATCTGCTAAAAAAGGAACCAGTCTCCCACTTTGTTGTTGTTTTGAAATTGTAGTGACCCTTTGACTAAAGGAATAATTATAAATAGTACTTAATTTTGGATAATAAAGTCTAATATAGACATAAAAGAGTGTACATACTGCAAAAACCTTCACTTACGTAAAAGAGTTTACATGATCTCTTACCATAGGAAACCACTCAATGGTTGGGAGAGCAACATGTTGGTTGGTCATTCACCATCCTAGACTTAAAATAACTCAGATGTGATTTGTTTTGATGGATTAACATATGGATCAAGTGAGATCGTTGTTAATGATCTATTACCCTTTGTATTTACACAAGCATTTAGTTGAAGATGATCTTCTATTAAAATTTGGATAAGATACTAGTTGAAGATGGTGATGTATTACCCTTTGTATTTACAAAAGCATTTTGATTACCTGATGAATTCCTGGTTGTCCACAAGGTTTCTAATAGGATGGATCTACCAAAATGATTCAGAGGCCATTCTCATCCCCTGTATCGACGAGGTCACTGAAAGAAGGATGATAAGCATATAAACAACCCTTTATAACCGCATATAAACAATTTTTTAGCAACGTCTTAGTATATAAAAAGTTTCGTCATAAACATAATTCCAACAAATTGCAATCATATAATACATTTTCTCTATTAACTCCCCCTCCAAGTTTAATACAGACCTGTTGATACTTAGTGCCATTTCTTTGTAGATGACAAATTTCTTCCATCCAACCAAACATGGTGTAAATTTAATCGTTTATTTTCATAGACCGTGCTCCATACCTGTTGGATGCATGAAATATGACTGCCCATATAGATAACTGCTACTCTGTTACTAGACTTTGACACATGTACTATTGGTGGATTTACCAAGGTTATTTGTAACGGCCTCTTGGTTATGACAACAACTCTTTAACATGTGCAATTTTTTTTTTTTTGTTTAAGGTGGGTGCGCACGTGTACAAAAGGAAACAACCACACATTTGACTCTGCGTCGCCACCCGACGACGAATAATACGCAACCATTATGAACACAACAAGACGAAAAGGATGCAGGACAAGTAACTGCATGCGTAACCGACGCTTAACAACAAGAAGTGAAACTGACTACCCGCCCGTCCTACCCTGCAATGGTTAAGACCTCCATGACACATAAGCAATGCTCAAGCTCAGGTTCTCATCGATTTTAACCATTTAAGGTCTCAGGGCTGACGACTGTTCTGGGGAACATGGAGGTGTCTACATCCCTCTCGACATAAGAAACAACCCGACCAAGCTAAGGACAATCATCAGACCAACCCCAAGCAACCAACATCAACGTCAAAAGTAACATAAATCCTTCAATTGTGAGTGATAATTAGCAAACAAATCCAACATTGTGCATGGCGCACAACCCCAAAATCTAAACACTTTAAACATTACTTCAATTAACTTTAAATTACAAGCGCACAAGGTATCTGATATACATAAACTATCTAGCAGTAACCCACTCGAGGCACAACTCTTTTTAAAACCCAGGCGCGCTATTTAATCAATCATTCATTTAATAAAATCCAGGGCATGTGAAGTGATATACCTTCCAGGTCCTTTTAGAAATTCACGCATACACCAAGTCATTGTAAAACCATAACTATAGTTATTCAACTTGGAAGTTTTCAATAAAGACTTGACTAAAATAATTACAACTCATAATACACCCCTTCTAGCTATTGCATTTAGAGAGTTTATTTCCATTGAAGCTTCTTCATCATACACCAATAACTAACAAAACATAAGGCATAAGTTTTTGATCATTCACCATTTACTAACTTAAAGAAAAATGCATGTAAACTTTTATCATTCACCTTTAACTAACTTAAAGCAAATTACATGTAAACTTTTATCATTCACATTTAACTAACTTTAAGAAAAATGTATGTAAACTTGTATCATTCACCTTTAACTAACTTTAAGCAAAAGGCATGTAAACTTTTATCCTTCACCTTTAACTAACTTTAAGCAAAAAACATGTAGACTTTTTTCATCCACCTTTAAGCAAATCCTTGTCCCATTTTATTTTAATAATAATTTATTATCCTAAATATAGGCATTCATTGGTTTTTTTTTTTTTTTTTTTACACATCTGTCAAATTTGTAATTCCGGAATGACAAGTAAGTTGCAGTGCCCAATTTAGTTTTCATAATACTATAAATCATACGACGAACAAGGGGAATCAAATCTAAATTCAACTAACACCCAACAATCATAACGATTTCTCTTGGATTAGTACAAATTTGATAGTGGATCATAAGAAATTAAATATTTAAATAAAACAATGCATTTTGTTATGACTACTTAGCAATGATTCAATAATACAAATTCAAATGGTATGATAGTTTGGATGAGACTCATCAAGTCAGCTCCGGATTTTCCCATCTTCATTGATGGTAGATTTTAAATATCAATGAGAAGTATATCCCACGCAAAGCATAGTATAGACCAATGTATAGAGGATAGAGAGGGTTATTCAAGGAAATAATTTTCATACAAATGTTGTTGTAGAGAAGGTTCCTCTTACAGGGTACTCTTTAATCAGCATATACGAAGGATACAGGGTCTAGAATCTAGCAAACATAGGGCTCCCTTTTCACCTCTTCACACAACAATGGTTCAGAATAATAACCCATAAATGTTATGAAAATGCAAGGAGATAGTATTATAGACATATATAAAATAAAGTTTTCCCATGGAATGCGTATTTATGGAGAAAATGTACAGCAAGCGCTTTGAGTCTCTTGCCGAAACCAGACTTATAGAGGTTTGATGGGTAATCATCTTTATGTTGTTATAGTCATGCAAATTTTATGGGCATTCAAGGAAACAAAAATACTTCTCAACGGACCTGACCAACTGTTGTGCTCAAACAGAAACTGAAAGATAAAGGCTAAGTGAAATGGAGGGAAAAATGTATGCTCAGACATAGCCAAAGTAAAGCATTTAATCATTGAAAATAAATTTTTATTGAACTATACTCTTCTCTACAATAGAAAATCGATCACATACCTTTTCTATGAAGTTGTAAACAACTCTCAAACTTGTGCTACATCAACCAATTTATCCACTCATGATTTTTTTATGAACTAGTTAAATCAGTTTGAATTTCATGCATGAGAAGGGAATCTTCACAGTATTCGAACTAGCACAGAAAAAAATAAACTAACTTCAACCCTAACGATATTTGTATCAATTGAAATAGAAGCCAATAGTTAAATTCTAAATTTCTTCTTGGAAATGAAGTTGCTCTTAAGAGTAAAGTCGATTTCCCATTATGCCAAAAATTGAGTTCTCAGATCAAATTACCAAAAACGAAAATGCCCACGGTGATATACAGAACACCCACAGCAATAGAAAACGCCCATAGAATTTTATAAACTCCCATAGAGAATGAATTCACCCACAGAAGAAATAAAAACGCCCATCGAGAATGAATTCACCCACAAAGAAAATAAAAACGCCCACAAAGAATGAATTCGCCCACAGAGAAAATAAAAACGCCCACAAAGAATGAATTCACCCACAGAGAAAATAAAAACACCCACAAAGAATGAAATCGCCCCCAGAGAAAATAAAAATGCCCACAGAGTAAGAAATCGCCCAGTAGAGTCAATCGCCCCCCACAGTCAGTCAGGAAGACGCCAGCACTAATTAAAACACCCCTGACAATGAACAAAAATGCCCATGGCAAGCGTAAAAACACCCCAGTCATATATACACACAGCCATAAAACCTCATTGTCCCAACTGACATGCAACAACCGAGTAAGAAGAATTATTTTATAACTGTAACAAAACTACAATCGCCGAAGAACAAGGCAAGAAACCAATCGATCCAACGAGTATACAAGTAGATTGAAGTTAAGTATTTTTCATCTCACAATACCAATACAAAAATGTAGATAACAATAAGAGAGGGCCAAGGTCCTAATACCTTCTATCATGCAAATGGAAAACATACTGTTTCCTTAACTCCTGCCTCGAATGATGACCCCGCGCTCTGTGTCGCTCCCGCTCCGCGCCGCTCCCGCTCGCTGACCGTAGAGACTACACCGGTACCTCCCAGGAAATAGCTAGGGATACTATGCTTCCCCCTTAGCCCCCCGAGCCACAAAGGGGCCACACACAATCCATATGGTCCATCTAGATTCCCAGCTCGCCTCGCAAGGCCGAGCTACCACTCCTATCCAAGCTAGAAAATCCCAACTCTCCACAAGTAATCAGTCAAGTCATATTTCTGGCAGTGTAATGTTACGCTAACAGCCGATCCCTTTCTTCCTCATCTCCCTTTTCTTTTATAGAG
>ML778872.1:8556-22771 GCA_009831015.1 Picea engelmannii | reverse complement strand
GCAGACTAAGGGCTCTAACGAATAAGGCCCCCTCCTTATTGCACGCCCCTTAGAATCATCGTGAGCGACTGTCACAGTCTTCCCTCACGACATCATGGATCCTCTCGAACTAGGTAATCGTTAACATACAGTTCGAGCCACGGTAGGAGTGCTAGTAGGTTGTGGCAGGGCTGCTGTCCACAACCCTCCCTCAACCTCTCTGGAAATCGTGTGTGGCCCCTTTTCTCCATATGTGAGTCTGGTCGGCAAGCTATCATTAGCCTGCATCATCAACAATCGTGTCAGAACATGTCAACATCATATCACCAAATCAATGAAATATCACAATAAATAAATCAACCCAAATAGCACACTCCCTGACTCAATCCAGAGTCGAAATAAAAGTACCACAGTATCTTAAGTCTATCTATCAAACAAAAATGGGAACTGTTGGCGCATATCATATGCGTCCTCCCAGGTTTTCGAGTGTGGACTATAGTTGTCCCACTGGAGCTTAACCTGATCTACCGTTCGACGTCGTAACTGTCGAACGCAATGATCTAAGATACAGACCGGCTGAGCCATGAGCGCTCCCTGATCCGATACCTACAAGGAAATCATGTCAATCACGTTTGTAGGATCACTAATATAGTGTCTCAAAACAGATACATGAAAAACATCGTGCATACGCCTCAAAGAATCAGGCAAGGCTAGTCGATAGGCCACGGGCCCCTTTCTCTCCACAATCTTGAAAGGTCCCATGAACCTAGGAGAGAGTTTATCTCCCTTTCCAAACTTGATCGAACTCTTATGCGGTTTAAATCGCAAGAAGACTTGATCACCGACCTCGTAACAACGGTCGACTCGGTGTGCATCAACATAACTCTTCTGTCGATCCTACGCTTCTTTAATCCTTTGTCTTATGGTTTGCAATTTCTCTTCCATTTCTTGGATCGCTTCTAGTCCCACCATGACCCTATCCTCAAGATGATCCCAACTCAAGGGTGTCCGACACGGTTGCCCATAAAGGAACTCAAAAGGCAGCATCTTAATGGTGCTCTAGTAACTGTTGTTGTAAGTGAACTCGACTAGAGGCAAGAATTCCTCCCAACACTTTTGTTGGTCCATCACGTACATGCGCAACATGTCTTCCAAGGTTTGGTTGGTTCGTTCGGTCTGTCCATCAGTCTCTGGGTTATACACAGTACTAAAGTTAATTTGAGTTCCCAAGGCCTCTTGGAAACTTGTCCAAAATCATCCAGTAAACACCAATCCTTGATCGGATATAATCTTTTTAGGCATGCCATACAGCCTCACAATCTCACTGATGAAAAATCTCGCTATGTCAAGTGCTTGATACGTCGTACACACAGGAATAAAGTGAGCACTCTTCGTCAGAGTGTCTACTACTACAAAAATCGATTCGTGTCTCCTTGTCGTCAGTGGCAGTCCAACAATAAAATCCATCGAAATAACTTCCCATTTCGATTCCGGAATGGCATGTGGTTGAAATAATCCTGCTAGGTGTCTATGTTCAGCCTTTACTTGCTAACACTCTAGACATCTGGCCACATAGTTGACTATGTCGGCCTTCATTCCCTTCCAGAAGAATAAGGGTTTAATGTTTGCCCTCATCTTCGTGACTCCCGGGTGAGCCATGTAAACTTCTCTATGAGCCTCACTCAGGATCAACATCCTCAACTCGTCATTTGGCGGTACGTAAATCCGACTTCTAAACCTCAATAACCCATTGCTATCCAATGAAAATCCCTCGTATCATGGTACCATCATGGTGTTTTGTCTGATAAAACCCTCGACCTCTTTGTACCAGTCATCATCACGCTGTAAAGTGAGAATCTTCTCATGTAGATTTTTCTGAAGAGGCAACACCGAAAAGATGCACGGCCTCCGACTCAAAGCATCCACCACTTGGTTCATTGTTCCCTTTATGTAAGTAATCTCGAAATCGTACTCGCTAAGCAATTCCGACCAACGTCGTTGTCGTGCGTTCAGGTCACTTTGCGTAAAAATGTGTTGTAGTCCACAATGATGAGTCTTTAGTTCAAATTTTCATCCAATGAGGTAGTGTCTCCAAACCTTCAAGGCATATACGATGGATAATAACTCCAAATCATGCATCATGTAGTTCTCCTCATGCCTTCTCAATTTCCTCAAAATGTAAGAAATCACTCGTCCGTCCTGCATCAAGACTCCGCCTAAACCTTCCTTAGATGCGTCTGTGCATACCAAGAAGTCTGTGTCCATGTCAGGTACTTTTAGTATTGGCGCTATTGTCAACAACTCTTTAAGCCTCCGAAATTCTTCCACGCATTTCTCGATCCAAGCAAACTTCTTGTTTTTCTTCTGCAATTCCGTGATCGAATTTGCTATCTTTGAAAATCCCTCGACAAACCTTCGGTAGTATCCTGCTAAACCCATAAAACTACGCACTTCTGTGACATTCGTCAGCGCAGGCCATTTCATAATAGCCTCAACCTTGGCTGGATCCACGGTGATACCTTCGCCGGAGATAACATGCCCTAAGTAGTGAATCCTCGATTGATAAAAAGAGCATTTGGACAACTTCCCATACAATTTGTACTCTCGTAGAAAATGTAGTACCAAGTGCAAGTGCTCGTCATGCTCCTCCATCATCCTAGAGTAGATCAAGATATCGTCAATGAATACTTGGACGAACTTGTCCAAGTACTCGTGGAACACCCCATTCATCAAACTCATGAATACCCCTGGGGTGTTTGTCAGTCCAAACGGTAAAACAATAAACTCGTAATGTCTAAATCTTGTCTTAAACGTGGTCTTAGGGATGTCATCCTCCTTGATCCATAACTGGTGATACCCTGATCTCAAATCGATCTTGGAGAACACCTTCACACCCTTCATTTGATCGAACAGGTCATCAATTCTTGGTAAGGGATACTGATTCTTGATCGTAGCCTTGTTCAGTTGACAGTAGTCAATGCAAATCCTCCATGATCCATCCTTCTTTCATATGAAAATAAATGGTTCACCCCACGGTGACACACTAGGGCGTATCAGTGTCAGGTCCAACAACTGCTTCACTTGCATTTTCATCCCTTGCAACTCCGGGGTCAACATCCAATAAGGAGTTCTTGCTATAGGTTCGGTCCCTGGTTTCAGGTCTATGGTAAAATCCAATTCCCTTTCTGGCGGCATCCCAGGAAACTCCTCTGGAAATACGTCCGCAAACTCCTTCACCACCGGAAGGTGTTCTAGACCTCCCGCTACTCCCTTTTCGTTTAGCGCGAGGATCGCATAAATCTTGCACCCCTTGCGCATACTCTTCTGTAACTATAAGGAAGAGACGAACCTCAGGGAAACTCCCTGGTTCCTTCCTACAATCAAACGTCTCTGTCTTTCATCATCAACCAAGCTCAACCATTTCGTCTTACAGTTGAGTATCGCCTCATGTGATTCCAACCAATCCATACCGATCACGACGTCATAAGATCCTAAGATTGTGACGTACAAGTTGACCCTCGTGACAAATTCTCCCAGGTTAAGGGCACAGCCCGTAACCTTTCCTCCAACCTTCTGTTTGGCTCCTGAAGCCATCTCTATGAAGCTAAACTCGTCTTGTTCGACTGCCTTTACCTTAATCCTTTTTAGCGCTCCACCAGAAATGAAACTCTCAGTAGCACCTGGGTCTATCAAAATACTAAGGGTCTGGTCAGCAACAGTACCTGTCGTCTCGAGCACAATTGACTGGTGCTCTGCCTGGTGGTTAATCACCGCCACATGAATCCGATGGGCCTTTCCCATATCTCCCACGGTAGTGGGTCCGGCTGATACAGACACTCTGGTCCTCTCCACAGGACAGTCGCGCTGGTAGTGTGGCTCTCCACACGTCCAACACCTCTTCTTCGGCCCAGTAGTCCTGGTAACCGAAGTAGAAGATGACGACCCACCGACCTGGAACCCAATTCTGTTCTACTGAATAGGCCTAGACTTCTACTGCTGCGGGCGACGCTGCTGCTGATGCTGTGGTCCCCGATAAGGTGCCTGCAGCTGAGGTGGCGGCCGTCGGGGTGTAGTGAAAGTGGATCCTCTGTAGAAGCCACGATATCCCAGTGTAAGTCTCGCTAGTGTCTGATGCTGCAGTGTACCAGATGAACCCTGCCCTACTGGTCTCACTGGAATCCTGGTCTATGCCCCACTGATAATCTCCTCCTCTGCTATGAGGGCCTTTTGGACAGCGTCGTGCAAGGTTTGAGGCATCAAGATCCTAACCTTTGCACGCAGGCTGTCGTTAAGGCGAAACACGAACCGGTTGACCTTGAGCTTCTCAGTGTTAAGGTGTGGAGCATACCGGAGTAGCTCCATAAAACATGCCTCGTACTCGGGCACCGTACGACCTCCCTGTCCTAATGCATTGAACTCGTTGAGCTGACGCTCAATGAATTCCTCTGAAAGGTACCTCTCTCGGAACCGTTCCTCGAACAGTTCCCATGACACATCTTCAACGACCATGTTCAGCTATGTCAGGAGCGTCTTCCACCATAGAAGAGTGCTCCCCTTCAGTTGAAAGATAGCCATGCAGACCTTCATGTTGGAGGTATAATCGCGAAGTGTGAAGCACATCACCATATTCTCCAACCATGCCTCATCGGCGGCGCCATCCGGGGCACCAAAGAACTCAGGAAATTTAACTTTCTCGAGTTCACGGTGAATGCTACCTGTAACGGTCGGTGCGCACAGCGGAACCTCAGCAGGTGTCGGCGCCCTAGCCTCATCTCGGTCCAATCGGTTGATCAGTGCCTCAGACATGCGCTAAAAATATCTCATCATCCCAACAACATCGCCAACTGCTATCTGCTCCTGTCCGAGAACCTGCTCTCCTCCTTGAGGGTTAGACCCCTCACACGTGGATGCTACTTGAGGAGTCATGCCTCCTCCCCTAGCACCCATTCGTCTGCCTCCGTGACGTCCTCTAACCATGATTACCTGCATGCACACAATCAACTCGATCAACAACAGTATAATAAAATCTAATCATGTCAATGAAATCCGTAGTGAATCCCTAGCCACGGGTCGAACCGGCTCTGATACCATATGTAACAGCCTCCTGGTTATGACAACAACTCTTTAACAGGTGAATTTTTATTTTTTTTATAAGGTGTGTGCGCACGTGTACAAAAGGAAACAACCACACATTTGACTCTGCGTCGCCACCCAACGACGAATAAGATGCAACCATGATGAACACAACAAGATGACAAGGACGCACGACAAGTAACTGCATGCGTAACCGACGCTTAATGACAAGAAGTGAAATTGACTACCCGCCCGTCCTACCTTGCAATGGTTAGGACCTCCATGATACATAAGAAATGCTCAAGCCCAGGTTCTCATTGATTTTAACCATTTAAGGTCTCAGGGCTGGTGACTGTTCTGAGGAACATGGAGGTGTCTACATCCCTCCCGACATAAGCAACAATCCGACCAAGCTAAGGACAATAATCAGACCAACCCCAAGAAACCAACATCAACGTCACAAGTAACATAAATCCTTCAATTGCGAGTGAGAATTAGCAAACAAATCCAACATTGTGCATGGCGCGCAACCCCAAAATCTAAACACTTTAAACATTACTTCAATTAACTTTAAATTACAAGCACACAAGGTATCTGATATACATAAACTATCTAACAGTAACCCACTCGAGGCAAAACTCTTTTTAAAACCCAGGCGCGCTATTTAATTAATCATTCATTTAATAAAATCCAGGGCGTGGGAAGTGATATACCTTCCAGGTCCTTTTAGGAGGTCACGCATACACCAAGTCATTGTAAAACCATAACTATAATTATTCAACTTGGAATTTTTCAATAAAGATCTGACTAAAATAATTACAACTCATAATACACCCCTTCTAGCTATTGCATTTAGAGAGTTTATTTCCATTGAAGCCTCGTCATCATACACCAATAACTACCAAAACATAAGGCATAAGATTTTTATCATTCACCATTTACTAACTTAAAGCAAAATTCATGTAAACTTTTATCATTCACCTTTAACTAACTTAAAGCAAATTACATGTAAACTTTTATCATTCACCTTTAACTAACTTTAAGAAAAATGTATGTAAACTTTTATCATTCACCTTTAACTAACTTTAAGAAAAAAGAATGTAAACTTTTATCCTTCACCTTTAACTAACTTTAATCAAAAATCATGTAGACTTTTATCATCCACCTTTAACCAAATCCTTGTCCCATTTTATTTTAATAATAATTTATTATCCTAAATAAAGCCATTCATTGTTTGTTTTTGTTTTTTTCACACATCTGTCAAATTTGTAATTCCGGAATGACAAATAAGTTGCAGTGCCCAATTTAGTTTTCATAATACTATAAATCATATGACGAACAAGGGGAATCAAATCTAAATTCAACTAACACCCAACAATCATAATGATTTCTCTTGGATTAGTAGAAATTTGATAGTGGATCATAAGAAATTAAATATTTAAATAAAACAATGCATTTTGTTATGATTACTTAGCAATGATTCAATAATACAAATTGAAATGGTATGATAGTTTGGATGAGACTCATCAAGTCAGCTCCGGATTTTCCCAACTTCATTGACGGTAGATTTTAAATATCAATGAGAAGTATATCCCACGCAAAGCATAGTATAGACCAATGTCTAGAGGGAAGAGATGGTTATTCAAGGAAATAACTTTCATACAAATGTTGGTGGAGAGAAGGTTCCTCTTACAAGGTACTCTTTAATCAGCATATACGAAGGATACAGGGTCTAGAATCTAGCAAACATAGGGCTCCCTTTTTACCTCTTCACATAGTAATGGTTCAGAATGATAACCCATAAATATTATGAAAATGCAAGGAGATAGTATTCTAGACATATATAAAATAAATTTTTCCCATGGAATGTGTACTTATGGAGAAAATGTACAACAAGCGCTTTGAGTCTCTTGTCGAAACCAGACTTGTAGAGGTTTTATGGGTAATCAACTTTATGTTGTTATAGTCATGCAAATTTTATGGGCATTCAAGGAAAAAAAAAAACTTCTCAACGGACCTGACCAACTGTTGTGCTCAAATGAAAACTGAAGGATAAAGGCTAAGTGAAATGGAGGGAAAAATGTACACTCAGACATAGCCAAAGTAAAGCATTTAATCAATGAAAATAAATTGTTATTGAACTATACTCTTCGCTACAATAGCAAATCGATCACATACATTTTCTATGAAGTTGTAAACAACTCTCAAACTTGTGCTACATCAACCAATTTATCCACTCGTGTTTTTGTTATGAACTAGTTAAATCGGTTCCAATTTCATGCATGAGAAGGGAATCTTCACAGTATTCGAACTAGCGCAGAAAAAATAAGCTAACTTCAACCCTAACGATATTTGTATCAATTGAAATGGCAGCCAATAGTTAAATTCTAAATTTCTGCTCGGAAATGAAGTTGCTCTTAACAGGAAAGCCGATTGCCTATTATGCCAAAAATTGAGTTCTCAGATCAAATTACCAAAAACGAAAATGCCCACGGTGATATACAGAACGCCCACAACAATATAAAACGCCCATAGAATTTTATAAACGCCCACAAAGAATGAATTCACCCACAAAAGATATAAAAATGCCCATCGAGAATGAATTCGCCCACAGAGAAAATAAAAACGCCCATAGAGAATGAATTCGCCCACAGAGAAAATAAAAATGCCTATAGAGAATGAATTCACCCACAGAGAAAATAAAAACGCCCACAGAGAATGAAATCTCCCCTAGAGAAAATAAAAACGCCCACAGAGTATGAAATCGCCCAGTAGAGTCAATCGCCCCCCACAGTCAATTAGGAAGATGCCAACACTAATTAAAACGCCCCCGTCTATGAACAAAAACACCCACGACAAGGGTAAAAACGCCCCAGTCATATATACACACAGCCATAAAACCTCATTGTCCCAACCGACATGCAACAACCGAGTAAGAAGAATTATTTTATAACTGTAACACAACTGCAATCGCCGAAGAACAAGGCAAGAAACCAATCGATCCAACGAGTATCCAAGAAGATTGAAGTTAAGTATTTTTCATCTCACAATACCAATACAAAAATGCGGATAACAATAAGAGAGGGCCAAGGTCCTAATACCTTCTATCATGCAAATGGAAAACATACCATTTCCTTAAATCCCACCTCGAATGATGACCCCGTGCTCCGTGCCACTCCTGCTCTGCGCCGCTCCCGCTTATCGACTGTAGAGACTACACCGGTACCTCCAAGCCAATCACTAGGGGTACTCTGCTTCCCCCTTATCCCCCCGAGCCGCAAAGGGGCCACACACAATCCAGATGGTTTGTCTAGCTTCCCAACTCTCCTCGCAAGGTCGAGCTACCACTCTTATCCAAGCTGGAAAATCCCAACTCTCCACAAGTAATCAGTCAAGTCACAATTTCAGTAGCATAACGTTACGCTAACAGCCGATCCCTTTCTTCTTCATCTCCCTTTTCTTTTATAGAGTTTTGAGACCCACCAACTTTCCTAATTCACATTTTAAATTAAGTTTCAATAAAATATTCTAAATATTCCCCATCGCACAAGTGTCATCCATCCCCCTCTTTTCTCCAATAAATATTTTCTTTAAATTTATTAATTGTCTCAAACCCCTCACCCACCTAGAGTCTCTCCTAAATTTACTCCTAGGTGTTCCTAGATCCCCTTACATGTTTTAAATACTTTCCTAAAAAGAGATGTTACTAAATTAGCTCAGATTAGCAGGTTCTTAATTGCAGATTCCTTACGATGTTGACCTTACTTTTTACCATAAGTTCCCATCTTTCCTTTATTATGTTTCCTCTATTTACTTAGTTTCCCAATTCTTATTATTCCCTTCTTTCACCTTTTTATTAAACCCAAAATGGTAGTTGCGCTATTAAATCTTTCCATTTTATTAATTATTTAATATCTTCTATACTTTCACATGTTAAGAAACAATTTCTTCTTTGCAAATTTTTAAATCCATTAGTTTTAATTAAATTCTTACTCTCTTTATTTACCCCAAGAATTTTATGAAGACTAAACTATTACTTAAGTGGGTTTTTGTTTAAATTTTTATTTTTATTCTAGGGTCTTTTTCTTAAGGTTAGACTAAATTTTTACCCTAGAAAAGTTTTTGACTTAGGACTCATATTCTGAATTGGGCGAAACTTGGTTAGGGAAGTTGTTTAAGGATTTCTTAAGGCGTTAATGTCTTAGGGCCATCTAGGTTTGTTTCTTCATCATCATCAACGCGACGTGCCCTTCAGGACGCACCATGTGCTCCAAGGGTGTCACTCACCAACTTATGTTTCTTTTGCGTGACGTGCCCTTTAGGATGCACCACGTGCTCCAAGGGTGTCACTAGCCAACTTGTGTTTCTTTTGCGCGACGTACCCTTCAGGATGCACCACGTGCTCCAAGGGTGCCACTCGCTAACTTGTGTTTCTTTCTCATGATGTGCCCTTCAGGATGCACCACGTGCTCCAAGGGTGCCACTCACCAACTTGACTGATTGGTAGACATCTATAACCCCTGGAGTCAACACTCCGCCAAGAGAACTTGTGGGAGACTAAGGGCTCTAAGGAATAAGCCCCCCACCTTATTGCGCGCCCCTTAGAATCATCGTGAGCGACTGTCGTAGTCTACCCTCACGACATCATGGATCCTCTCGAACTAGGTAATCGTTAACCTACAGTTTGAGCCACGACGGGAGTGCTAGTAGGTTGTGGCAGGGTTGTTGTCCACACCTCTCCCTCAACCTCTCTGGAAATCGTGTGTGGCCCCTTTACTCCATATGTGAGTCTGGTCGAAAAGCTATCATCAGCCTGCATCATCAACAATCGTGTCAGACCATGTCAACATCATATCATCAAATCAATGAAATATCATAGTAAATAAATCAACCCAAATAGCACACTCCCTGACTCAATCCAGAGTTTAAGGGGTTCCACCAATGCCTCTTGACGCAACCCGCCCTCGCCGAGCGAGCCGCTCCACCAGGACCTTCTCCACACACGGGCCCGAAGAGTCTAAGCTCTTCCAATTTCCCTCGAGAGTCACGAGTCACCCACAACAACTCCTTCTTCGAAAATCGGGATATCGCGACTCGGGGGTTCGCGATTCATGCGAACACAAATCACTAACAGCTCCAACCTCCGAACCCTGAACTCCGAATAGTCAACAGTCAACGCTCTCGGTCTCGGGGGTTTCCCTATCGGGAAATCGGCGGATGAAAGGCAGTGATATACTTACCCTTCGAAACCCCAAACACCGATGTGCCGATATGCTTCCACGTGTCTTCCACTAACTTCCGGGTCCCACACTGCCACGTCCTTTTCGGGATTTCGCGGATCGCGAATCCGCGAGGCAAGAACTCCTTGGCGTCGAGAACTCCGATTCCCCGAACACCGAAACCCTGAAGTCCGATGACACCTGTCCTCCACCCGCTCTGGAGGTCCCACTCAGCTACGTCACCTCCTTTGCTCGTGCGATCGGGGATCGCAGGATCGCGATTTCACCGGTCACAATTCTCTTGCATCATAAACCCCGAACCCCGATTCTCCGATGCCACCTGTCAACATCTCCTATGGAGGCCTATGTCTTGACACCTGTCTCCCTCTCGTTCTATCGGGATTTCGCGATTCGGGAGTTCGCGCCTCCTGATACACAAGGTCACAGACCCTGCAAAACCCTGAATCCCGACTCCTCCAGATCTTCCACCACGTGTCCTCCCTCTGATCAATGGCTCCGATCGATTCGGGAAATCGTCGGTCGCAATTTCAAAGGGATTGAACCCTTGCCTCCGGGAACGCCGAACGTCGAAACCCGATCCACAGGGATCCTGCGCCACGTGTCCCTTCTCTGATCAACGGATCAGATTTGATTCGGTGAATCGCGAGTCGGGATTTCACGAGGTGTAAAACTCTCATCCTATTGAACCCCGAATGATGAAACCCCGAAGTCCGAAGTACTTGCTCTCCACACCTGTGTATACGGGTTATCTCCCGTGCAACTCCTCCACGATCGGACGGTCCCCGGGTTTTCGGGTTTCTCCTTGATGTCTCTAAGTCGTCGATACTCTTCACCCTTAAGAGTTCCTCCGCTTTCCCACCTTTACCCTGTATGGACTCCCCTGGAGTCTGTCTCCGCAGCGACACAAAGGTATTTTCTCAGGTTTGTTCCTAAGATGTTTACAAGGAACTGTCCCTCCTGAACTTATGTCTCCCTATCTGACTCCTTCAGATGACCTCTTGCATTCTTACTACGCTCAACTGCCAATAGCTCTCAAAGCGTTAAAGGCAGTTAGACCTGTGTCCTTCCGCTAACACAGTCCAGTCCTCGCCCACTCAGAATCTCTCTGAGACTTCAATCCGACCGGCACTCACCTGCACAGTTTGAATAATCTACCATAACCCTGGGCAACAGAGAACAAAATTTCAACTGCTCAGCCTCCTCAACGCACTCTATGCGGAGAAATTCAACTACACTCTATGCAGGAATCTCCTGGCTTAAGCAGAGAAACAATTGAAACTCATTCCCTCAGGTTTCTAACCTGATATGCAATCACATAAGCAACATATAGAAGATAAGCATAAAAAGAAGCAACCATGCAAAGGCATAATATCAAGAACACACAAAGCTCAAACACATCCATGGGATTGAAATCACAGTCTTTCTTCTATTAATTCAATATGTACATGGAGTCTCTTCACAAACTCTCTGCTCTGCTCTTCTTCCTGCTAATGCTGAATAATAATCTTGATTATACAAGGAGGGTGCCTATATTCGTTTTCCCTCCTGGAAGTAAAAACTGTCTAATCTACAGCTAATTTTCTATCTACCAACATTAAAAAAATTTAATGCCTCCTTATCTACATTAGGTTACATCTGCGCTTGGATTTGAATTCCCTCATCTAAATGGCGGCGCAACAATATTTCCCGAGCGTTTCAAAAATATATAGGTGCTGGCCGTATCCAACTGTCAGCTCTTTTCCCTCCACGCGCTGTCTCGGAAAAATGACGTCGTAGATGCTCCTGCATCATACTCCTTGGCTCAAAAGATTTCATGGGCTCCTGTCCATGAGCTCCTGCACACTACATCCATGCTTCTGAATCACTGTTTTCGTTTCCCAACTGGCATCCTCCACTGGGTGATCTTTCCATTTCACCAGGTATTCAAAATACTGCTTTCTCCTGGTCTTCTTCCCTAGTCTTTTGTCCAGTATGCACTCCATCTGAGGCTTTTGTGCCACTGGCAATTGCTTCTGCCATTGGACCACTGGTTGTTCATCAGTTCCAGCTCGTGCATCTTCGACTTTATATGGGTATAAATCCAAAATATTGAAAATCGGAGATATCCCAATGCCCTCTGGCAACTCAAGCTCATATGCATTTTTCCCAAATTTCTTCAGGATTTTGCATGGCCCGATTTTCTTCATCTTGAGCTTATTGTATGTTCCCCTCGGGAACCTCTCCTTCCTCAGGTGTGCCAGAACCATGTCACCAACTTCAAACTAAAGTTATCTTTTTCTCTGGTCAGCTCTGCGCTTATACTCTTGATTGGATTTTTGCAACCGCTGCTTCACCTGCGTGTGAAGTTCTTTCATCGCCTCAGCGAACTCCTCAACTCTCGCGCTGCTAGTCTCAGCCTGTTCTGACTCCCTGAGCTCAGATACTCCTCTCGGCTGTGTCCCATACAAAATTTGAAATGGACTCTTACCTGTACTCTGATTCACATAATCGTTGTACGCAAACTCTGCCTGTGGTAAGATCTGATCCCAACTGGTGTGATGCTCAGTCACCAGACTCCTCAGCAGATCCCCCAAGCTTCTGTTGACTACTTCGGTCTTCCCATCTATCTGCGGATGGTAAGAAGAACTGAATGCTAAGTGAGTCCCCAGCTTCTTCCATAGCGTCCTCCAAAAATGACCTATGAACTTGGTATCCCGATCCAAGACTATGCTTCTCGGTAATCCATGCAATCGCACAATCTCTTTGAAAAACAAATTTGCGATGTGGGTTGCATCGCTGGTCTTATGACACGGGATGAAATGCGCCATCTTCGAGAACCTTTCCACCACTACAAAAATGGAATCAACTCCTCGCTGTGTTCTAGGTAAACCTAACACAAAATCCATACTGATTGCCTCCCACGGCCTTTCGGGTATAGGTAACGGTTGATATAACCCTGTGTTCTGCTTGCGGCCTTTTGCATGCTGACATATTCTGCACCTGTCAACAAATCTCCTAACATCTGTGCGCATACCTGGCCAAAAATATGATTCGCTCAGCTTTGCGAATGTTTTGTCATGCCCGAAATGACCTGCTAGTCCACCACTGTGCTTTTCTCGTACCAAATTCTCTCTCATAGAGCAATCTGGAATGCACAATTGATTGCCTTTGAACAACAATCCATCCTGTATCAAGAAATCTATCCACGGGCTCCTATCTCTGAGCACCGGATTCTTGGCTGCTTCATAAGCTTCCCCAAAATCAGCATCACCTACATACATATCTTTCAGGTTTTCAAAACCTAGCGTTTTGACCCTGAATTCCTGCAGCAACAAACATTTTCGACTCAAAGCGTCAGCTACCTTATTAGCAGTCCCTGAAATGTGCTTTATGACAAAGGTGAAATTCTGCATATATTCCACCCACTTTGCATGCTTCTGATTCAGCTTCTCTTGCTGACTCACAAATTGCAGTGCATGATTATCACTGTACATCACAAATTCTTTGGGTATGAGATAATGCCTCCACTTTTTCAGTGCCTGGATAATGGCATAGAATTCTTTATCATATGTGGAGTACTTCAGTTTTTCATCATCCAGCTTCTCGCTATAATATGCAACAGGTCTGTCGTCCTGACTTAAGACCCCTCCAACAGCATACCCACTAGCGTCACACTTCACCTGGAAGGTCTTCTGAAAATCAGGCAGCACTAACACTGGCCGCCCAGTTATCTTTTGCTTCAATAAATTGAAGCTCCTTTCAGCCTCGGTTGTCCACTAAAAAATTTTATGACGCTTTTTCACAGTGTCCATCATGGCGGCACTGATTCCACTAAAATTTCGAATGAATTTTCTGTAGAAGCTTGCCAAACCGTGAAAGCTCCTTACCTCAAAAACATTTCTCGGCGATGGCCAATTCCTGATTACTTCAACCTTCTCAGGATC
>ML778871.1:1227597-1238858 GCA_009831015.1 Picea engelmannii | reverse complement strand
CTGTAGAAGATGAACCAGAACCAATCCCGGATAACTGAACTTCTGATGCAAGTGACCCATCAAGGGAAGGACCCTGATACATATGGGAATAACGAGGTTGGTGGATCTGGTGGAGTCCATGAGGAGATCAGATATAACCCAGAGAAATCCCCCAGATCCGAAGGAAGTCTGGGAGGAGGCATGTCCCATGGTCAGATGGGTAGTAGGGTCAATCCTAGGCCATACATGGCCACGTTCACAGATGAACAGCTAGGTCGACATTTGGGTAGTCGGTCTAACCCTAGGCCATACATGCCCACATTCACAGATGAGCAAGGGCAGTAGGAACAAGTGGAGGACTTTGTTGAACAAATGACGAGGTGTACCAAGGAGTACTACAGTTTGGATATGAGGATCCAAAGACAGATGTCCCTAGATCAGTATTGCCAACTCAGGTTCAAAAATCAACCTAGGCCAAACCACAGGGGTAGTTTTGAGTTTGAATGAAAGGCAGGGAAGATAGAGATTCCATATTTTGATGGTATGGCCAAGATGATAGCACAAGCTTGGGTACAAAATCTAGATACCTACTTGCAACTTAACCCTATGAGAGAGATGGAGGCCATCAAGTTTGCCACTATGTACTTGGAGGGCAAGGCTCATGATTGGTGGTATCATGGACTCACCACATTAGGCCACAATCAAATAGTATCCTACCCAGAATTTACTCAGAGACTCATGGATAGGTTTGATCAAGGGGATCCTCAGCTACACTTCCGAGAGCTCACACAACTTAAACAATCTGGAATGGCTGAGATGTATATTGAGGAATTTCAGAGGTTGGCAGTAATGGTGCAAGACATTTCACCAACCATGCTCATGATGCTCTTCATTGAGGGGTTGATGGAACCCTTGAAGGGGTGGGTAAAGGCTTTCAAGCCTACCAACCTACAGGAGGCTATCTGGAAGACGAGGGATTTGGGACCAGTTGGTAAACCAAAATTCATACCCAAACCACCTCTGAACAGTGGAGGAAGAGACCAAAGACCTCTAATGAATCAGGGAGGATGTGACTCAAGGGGTTTTGACAGGGGTCGTGGCAGAGTGGATGAGAACATCAGGAGGGAGTTGAGATGGAAGTAACTTTGCTTCACTTGCAAAGAACCATGGAACCCAGCACACAAATGCATGGGCTGGAGTCAGGTGCACTACATTGAGGTCACTTTAGACAATGAATATGAAGATGAGATCAGCCAGATACAAAACATGGAGGCAGAAACCACTGAGGCAGTAGAGGAGGAACAAATCACAGGACAGGATAATATGGCCACCTTGGCATCTATCAGTGGAGTGCCCAAGTATAACACCTTTTGAATGAGGGGGGTCTTGCAGGGATAGAGAGTTTCGGTTTTGATTGATGGAGGATATTTACACAACTTCATTGATGCAACATTACTGAAGAGGAGGCACATACCCACAGTAGAATTTGAAGGATTCAAAGTGGAGGTTTCAAGAGGAAGCACTATGCCCTGTGATAGATACATTCCAGGCATGAAGCTTACCTTGGGTAGGCATGAGCTGATACAGGATGTCTATGTCATGGACCTTCCGGATACCAACATCATCCTAGGAGTTCAGTGGCTTAGCACATTGGGACCTATCACTACCAACTACAAAACCATGGAAATGTTATTCATAGATGAGGGTCGACGAAAGGTAGTGCTCTGGGGTATGACAGGGAATGTTGCAAAAGTAGTCATGTCCAAGAGGATGGAGGCCATATTTCGGAGAGAGGAGATAGTATATGTAGCAGAATGCAGGATTGTAACAGGTATGGATGAGCAGGGCAAGGTTCACTACACCCCAGAGATCAAAGAAATCCTTGACATACACCACAAGGTGTTTGGGCCTATTCCTCCATGGGTACCACTAGATAGGGGATTTGAGCACATTATTGAGCTTAAGGAAGGGGCCAAACCAGTCATTACCACACCATACAGACATCCCAATAAGTAAAAAGATGAGATAGAGAAGGCCATCAAGGAACTTCTGGACATGGGACACATCAGGCCTTGCACTAGCCCTTTTCCTTCTTCAGTAGTGCTGGTAAAGAAGAAAGATTGCACTATGAGGATGTGCATTGACTTCAGGGCCTTGAATAAAAAGACCATCAAAAACAGGGACCTGATACCAAGGATTGATGAATTGTTGGACGAATTGCATGGGGCCATCTACTTCACTAAGATTGACCTTCGTTCTAGTTATCACTAGATCAAGATGAGGGAGGAAGACATCTCAAAGACAACTTTTAGATGTCATTACGAACATTGCGAGTTTTTGGTGATGCCCTTTGGGTTAACCAATGCCCCTGCTACGTTCCAATCATGTATGAACCATGTGTTCAACAAACAGTTGAGGAAGCACCTGTTGGTATTTTTTGATGACTTTCTTATCTACAGCAAGACATGGGAGGAGCATCTCAGGCATGTGGATCAAATTTTATCAATCATGGAAGAACAATCATTGTATGCTAAGGATTCCAAATGCGAGTTTGGAATGACAGAGGTCCTCTATTTAGGTCACATCATTGGGGCAAAGGGAGTACATGTACGTCAGGAGAAAATACAAGCCATCATGGAATGGCCTTCTCCTAAGAAACTCACAGAATTGAGAGGATTTATGGGCATGTGCATGTATTACAGGAAGTTTGTCAAAGGGTTTTCTCAGCTATGTGCACCCTTGACCGATCTGACTAAGAAAGGAGCCTTCAAGTGGGATGAGGAGGCTCAAATAATGATGGAAAAGATGAAAGAAGTGATGAGTACATGCCCAGTCTTAGCCCTTCTAGATTTCATCCTTCCTTTTACATTAGAGTGTGATGCCTCCAGGGAAGGAATAGGGGCCATATTGATGTAGAAGAGGCACCCTCTTGCCTACGAGAGTTGGAAACTCAGGGGTCTCGAGCTACTCTATAGAATTTATGACAAAGAAATGTTGGCTATCATGCATGCACTAGCCAAATTTTGGAAATACTTGGTAGGTGCCCGATTTGTGGTCAAGTCAGATCATAACATTCTCAAATATCTATTGGAGCAGAAGGATTTGAATGAGAGGCAACAGAAATGGGTAAGCAGAATACATGCCTACGACTTTGACATTGAATTTGTCAAAGGGAAGAACAATGTGGTGGTTGATGCGCTATCCAGGAGACCATCCATATTTTCCATGATAGGGGTAGCAGTTGACTAGAAAGACCATCTGGAGATGGAGTATGCAAAGGATCAGTTTGCATGCTAGCTATTGTATGGGTAGGTACAAGATGATAATTTCAAAGTTATGAATGACCTCATATACTATAAGGACTGAATATTTTTGGTTCCTAGATCAGCCTTCAAGGCTAAGATATTGTAGGCGTACCATGACTCACCAATGGAAGGACATCAGGGGATCAACAAGACGTACAGGAAGGTGAGAGAAAGTTTCTCTTTGAAGGGCCTCAAGGAGGATGTGATTAAGCACATCAAGGATTGTACTACATGTCAAGAGAACAAATATGAGCACACACACCCAGTAGGACTGCTACAACCCATACCCATTCTGGAGCATAAATGGGAGAGCATATCCATGGACTTCATCACCGGGTTGCCAAAGGCACAAGGGAAGGACTGCATTTTTGTAGTAGTGGACAGTTGACAAAGTTCGCACACTTATTTTCCATAGTTATTGACTTTAGTGCTGCACAAGTGGCCGAACTATTCTTTAGAGAGATTTTAAAGTTGCATGGCCTACCCAAGACCATTGTCAGTGACAAGGATAGCAAGTTCATGAGTACATTCTGGTAGGAATTATTCAGGTTGGTTGGTACAGATTTGACCCCTAGCACCAGCTATCACCCTCAAATGGATGGACAGACAGAGATAGTCAACAAGTGGGTGGAAGGCTATCTCAGAAATTATGTGGCAGGACAGTAGAAAGCATGGGCTAGATGGTTGCACTTAGGAGAGTACTACTACAACACCACCCAACATACGTCCATAGGCATGTCACCATTCAGGGCCTTTTATGGCTACGATCCTTTATCTTTTGGGGAAATTGCTTTCGGTGATAGCAAGGCACCTATGGTATAGGATTGGATACAACAGAGCCAAGACATTCTTAGGGAGCTAAAGGATCATCTCCAGAAAGCATAGAACCAACAAAAGGTACAAGCGGGCAAGCATAGAGTTGATCGTACCTTTGAGGTTGGTGACCTGGTTTACTTAAGGTTCCAACCATACAGGCAAGCTTCCATAAAAAGGAGCGAAGCAAATAAACTACAACCACGTTTCTTTGGGCCCTACATAATCAATAGGAAGATAGAGGTCGTAGCTTATGAGCTGAAACTTCCACAGGGCAACAAAATACATAACGTCTTCCATGTCTCATGCCTTAAGAAATCCCTCGACCAACACATCAGACCCATTGAGGTATTACCTCCCATGGATGAGGAGGGACAGCTTGTTTTGATTCTGGAGGAGATATTAGAGGTCTGATAAAAGAGGCTCAAAGACTGAAGCATCAAGGAGTACCTGATCAGATGGAAGGATTTACCCATTGAGGATGCCACATGGGAAAAGGAGCATGTAGTAAGAGAAACAGGTTTGGAATTGCTTGAGGACAAGCAATTTCAAGCAGGGGAGACTGTAATGTCCCCCACCTCTTGATTAAGAGGTAATGAGGAGACTCAATGGCCTGGGCATCCCCACTAGGCCATAGTCTCACACTGAGGGGGAAAGTCAACTAGACTAAGGTTATACTCTTAAGTTGACTTGAAGAGAAAATGTTAAAAGGAGTAAAAGCTAACTCAATAAAAGAATAGAAGTTAACCCTGGGAGTTAATCTAACTCAATAGAGGAATAGAAGAAAAAGTATAAATAGAAGGTTGGGGCACACCTATTATTCATTCTAGATTTGGTATATTGCTTGTTATTTCTCTTGAGAATTCAGTTTGGGGGTTTTGTTGTACAAACCCTTGTGAGCAACTCAGTGGTGAAATACCCACTCACCTTGTTCCATAGCTTGGTCTCAGGGATGAAAGACTCCTCCACACCATTCTACTCTCAGCATATTTCCATCTAGCACTTCAGAAGATAGCAAGACCGTATTGTTCTTGTGTTTCCAGCAGGGCCACACCATCATCTAGAGAAGGGTTCGATCCAGCTTATCAGGAGAGCCTGTGGCCATTCCGACACTTGGGTTTTATTTGCAAGGGCACAACCATCATTTTGAGGGTTTTTCTGGAGAGTTATCACCATCAGATATTTAGCTTCAGATTGGGATGTCTTGGAGGCAAAGGGGGCGTCCTATGATTAAGTAAATCTTAGATCTAGAGAGCTTCACCTGGAATCTGAGTTTGAAACTTCTCCTACAGGGTTCTCATAGCCCGATCTACATTCTTGGGGATTTTTAGGGCATTTGGAGTCTTTTCTCATCAGGGTCAAATTACCTAGGGTTCCAGGCATCTAGGAGGGTGTAGCTTCAGTAGAAGATTCATAGTTTGGAGGATTTTTCCTTGGTCATTCAGCTTGAGATTTCAAAAGAGTGTTCCCATCACCTAGATCTATCAGTTGGTAGAGTTTGGGCTCATTTGGAGTCTTCTTGCAGTTGGGCCCAGTTATTGAGGGTTTTCAGTCTTCTAGTGGAGAGTGGCATCTTCCAGCCTGAGGAATCGACAGTAAGATCTACTTGTATTGGTCTTCATCTCTCATTTAGCCTTTGGAGGCTTATTTTGTATCAGCAGAGCATTTTGTAGCAGCTCATATTTCTTATCTATTGGGCCATCTGAGGATTATTCCAGATCTGCCCTCTATTGTACTAGTTCCATGCTTCTCATAATAAAAGGTCATATCTTTTCTTGTGTTTCTATATCTTGAATATATTGTGATCTTCATGTGTTGGAAGAATCTTGTATGAACACACTTAATAATTGAATAACTCAATAAGTCACCTGCACATCATACACAACAGAGATAGTTAGTGGTTTCAAGAAAAAAATTGGCTTGGGATCATTACAGAATCGCCCTCAGTGGAGTCGCCAGGTAAGCCTCATAAGATGAAGGCTTTGTGCCAAAATTTTATTGCACAATATGCAATCCCCCAAAGCCTAAGGCAAGTGAGGAAAGATTGGTGTAACAAGGGGGTGACCTACCACTGCCATGTTAATAGGAAACCCCTTTATGTTTAGGAGTATGTTAAGATTACCCCAAGGGAGACATCCCTAGTGTCCTAAAGGGCTAATGAAATAAGAAAAAGATGCAAGAATAATTCCCTCTCACTTGTCACTCAATTCAAAAGGTTCTTTATGTATTTAAGATATGAATCAAGAGTAAAGATGAAGTGTACATTCCCAGAACAAAAAAACAAGCAAAAATATGGCAATTTCAAGTACCAAATGATGTTAGAACTTCAATAAGACAATGAACCTTTGAAATATAAACTGGCTGATATAAAACTATAATAAATATGAAAGTTTACAACAACAATAAGAATTTTATAACAGCTGCAAGAAATATTCCACAGTATTGCTTGAAAAGACAATAAAAGTCATCTTGTAATATTCAAAATGATAATCAACTGTCATATGCAATTTCTAAAGTGTCTAACAAGCATTAAAGATCAGTTTTTCAAAAAATTTGTTGCAGTTAGATGGTTGTACCAATATTTTGTAACAACAACAAATATATTAGTGATATAGGCTAAACTAGGGTTAGAGATAGTTAGTAAAAGATTAGGAGAAGAGTCTTTGAGTGTTTAATCACTCCTTCAATGAGAAAGAGGCTAGAACTAATGCCTTCTAGGGCTTATGGAATCAAGCGGACAACTTCTTCATTACTGCAAATCAATTTTCAAAGTGCACAAAATTCCAAGAGGAATGCATAGTAGAAGTAGTAACTTAAGTCCCCCTATGCATTTTCCTCAAGAAAACAAGATACTAGGGTGTAGGAAATTCTAGGCCCTAGCACCTTTCTCTCATTAATCTTCTTATGGAATAAGAAATTAGGCAAAGATAACTAGGTCAAAATGTTAGAGCGCTAGGAAACTAGGGCTCTAGGGTTTCACTAGTTACTAAATCAATTCAATGAAAATCTTGGAAAATATAAAGTAAGAAAGTAGTAATTTAAGTTCCTTACTTCAACAATTAAGCATATCATGCAATTTCATAACCTTGTATGAGAAAATAAAACCATACATAATCCATTCATTAGATGACAAAAAATGCATATTTTACCTACTTGCACCAAGAATAGTCATGAAATACCATGCAAGATCACCATAAAAGCTTCCAAGATTGATCCAACTTGCAAAATATTAGCCTTATACAAGAGTGCCCCTCACAATTGCATCCAATATCCCTTCTAGGGAGAAAATTTCAGGTCTCTCCTCTTGTGTGAGGAGTTCATGTAAAAAATGAATGTACTTTATGTTTATTTATACAAAGCTAGTGACCTTTAATTAATTTCAGGTCAAATAAAGGCCGATCTGGCCAATTTACAAATAAATTCAATTTAGATAAAAATAAAATTAATTAGCATATAAAAACACTTCCAAAGGTGACGCCATTCCCTTCTAAGGTGACGTTGAGGCCCTTAGGTGGAACGTTGGGCCTAAAAGGTAGGGCGCTTAGCCTCCAAAGGCCCCAGATGAAGCCCACACGTGCCACTAGGCTCATAAATGCATCCAAAATAGAAGCCCTAGCTCTGGATAATGTCTAGGATCATGATGATGACATCATGGGCCTTATAGGGCCAATTTCTATGAATCATCACCCACGGGTGTGAACCTTCAGAATCCTCATTTAGATTTCATTATTCTGCACCTCTTTAAAAACTCCTTCACAGTCTGGTACATCAACATCTCCTCATATTCATCATGGGCGCTCGATATATTTTATTCATATCACACTGCTCTTCATTCAATCACCACAAACATTTACCATACAGTTACTAAATCATTGAGCATATCCTCTCTTCAACATGCAACGATCAAAATCCCATTGATCACAAACGTGCTCTGATAAATTATTATTCTGTAGGCTTGTAGGTATCAAACAATGCTCTGATAAATTATTCTTCCACAAGCTCATAGGTATCAAAACAATGCTCTAATACCATATGACATAACGAGGAGCAATAATGATAAACCAAGAAAATAAAATAACCAAAAAAATAGAGAAGACAAACAAGATGAGTGTAAAAAGGAATCAATCCAAGTCAAATCATATGTACATCAATGCTACATTAATAATACAACTCAATGTAACCACCCCACAATAGTATCATAACTAACCAGTTGTTAAGGTCTAGTTAGAATTTAGGATTATTTCTAACACATATCTTCATAAACATGACACTAACACACCTATTATTTGTTGATGATGTTACCCTATTTGGAAATGGTACATGCAGAGATGCAAAGGATTATGAACAAGATTTAAATGTTTTTGGGTAGCAACAAGGATGCTTTTAAATGTCCATAAATATACAATCTTTCTTAAGTTGATTCTTCCTTGGTAGGAATATGGGATCAAGAAAATAATTCCTTACAAAAATCTCCCATTGGACAAAGGATTGAAGTACCTAGGATTTGAATTGACAATGAATGTTGATCGTTATAAAGATTGGTTGTGGCTCTACTATAGGATTGATAAGAGAGTATAGATATTTTTAAATTAGAGGTTTTCCTTTAGAGGAAGAATTAATCTCCATGGAGTACATCCCCAAGAACCTCATTAACAAGGTAAGGATAAAGTGATTCCACTCCGTTTGGGATGGGAGTAAAGAGAAAGAGATCCTACTGGTATAATGGAAAAGGATAGAAAATCCCAAGAACATGGAGGATGGGGTTTTAAGAGCCCCTTTTAAATTTTTATTTGGGAAATCTATAGCACCAAAGAGTTTGTGTATATTAATATATTTTGGGGTTATTGGTAGCAAGTGATGGTGAAGAAGTACATCCTTCCACAAACCACAACAACATAGATCAAGAATCCAACCAAAAAAATTGCACATGCTTGAATATTTTGGAAGGCATTAGTGATAGTCTATCCTCTGGTTGGGAATTTTCTAGTCTAGAAAATAGGGAATTGTAGGAAAGTAAGTTTGGGTTTCGATCCTTGTGTAAGAGGGAAAGGGATCTACAAGTTATCAGGTCAGCTTAGAAGATTTCTAGAGAAGAGGGGATGTTTATATTTAGAAGTAGAAAATAATTTGAGGGTCTCTGCATGAAAAGTGGCAAAAAACATTACAATGGAAGAAACAATGCTTGATGAATGGAACAAATTTAGACAAACACTAGAAAAATCATCCTTCAAACTCGAATAAGAAGAAAATTAGTGTGGAAAAAAATTCTTTTGGGAGGATACTACACAACAAAGATGGGTTACTCAATCGATTTTTCCTTAGAGATAATGGAAGAAAGAAAATGGTGTTGGAAAGAAGTGTTGAAAACAAAAGATCCACCTAAACCAAATCATTTATATGACTTGTACTAGTAAACAAAGATTTGACATGGGAAAATTTACAAAAATGATCTTGAAATGGACCTAGATTTTATTTCTTATGCAAAGAAAATGGGGATGCAATGAATCATTTGTTCCTAGAAACTCGTTTCTCCAAAACATTTTGAGATTCAACCAAGACTTTGACAAGTGGGGAATGGAAATAAGTAGGGTCCATAGTGGACAATGCAATAAACAAGTGGATGTAAGTGTTGGGTTGGGAGCCCAAAATATAAACTACAACACGAAATTAATTCAAAGAAAATAATGAGAAAAATAAGACAACATCAAGCACATTCAAAAAAGACACAAAGTTTTACGAGGTAAAACCTTGACACTACGTCAAGGAAACATCCACGAGGTAAGGTATCAATATATTATTGCTCATCATGCTCAAAAATTACATATGGCTCTCGGGGATTCATAGATATATGATTATCCATAACTAGTACTGTTACATGAGTTACATGAACTGTCACATGTTAAGAACAAAAATATACATATAAATAGATAATGATTAAATAATAATAATTAATATTTAGTAACTAAATATGTTATCAAGAGACACCTTCCTAATGAAAGTTCAAGTCTCTTATGAAAGGGAACCCTTGCGTGGGTATATATACAACCCTCAATTCTTATTTGTGATCATATCTCATTCATATTCTTACACATTATTCAATATAATATTATTTCATCCTAAATGGATTACATTATATTCCAGATATTTTGGATAATTTATGTGTGAATGAACTTTGTTCGTCTCATTTGGTATCAAAGCAAGTCAAATCCTCGCCCTTGACCACTTGAATTCCAGTTAAATTTAGTTACCTTTGACAACAAAACCATTAGCCTTTGACCAAACAAAAATTAAGTAGGTATTTGACCAGAAACTTGGCCCTTTTCCATTTAAAACCCAAATTTCCATTGAAGAAGATTATTCTGTACAACATTGCAATTTGAAATTGAAGAAAACAAATATATCAAGTTTACCAATCCGTTAAAGAAATATTATTATGCTACAAATTCAAAAAGAATCAAGAAGACATTCCATTATAATGAAAGCAAAAGGAGATAACTTATCAACATCTCAAGGAATCGAATATACAGTGAAGATCGATACTTTCGTTGTACATTGCAGCCACCATACGATCCAAAATTACTGTATTGTCCAACATTAGAATTGTACTATGTCGTTGTACATAGTTCATCGTATAGTCCAAAATCATTGTTATCTGCAATCACCAGTTCCGTACAACCACTGAGCATTTTGTTGTCTCATCTGTATATCAGTCGTATAGTATGACACGCCTGTACTCTACCAACCTACGTTCATACTCTGTCAGTCATACCATTTAAAAAAAAATTGTACACCTCCATACCATTTTAAAAAAAAATCCAGTGACTTTTACTAAAGTTGTGCCCCTCTCAATCAATCATTTTTATTTTTTGGGGAAGGGATTATACAAATTATTTAATAAAAGTATAGAAGGTTATAAGAATTATTTAATTAAGGTATATAAGGAATATACACCATATATATATATATATATATATATATATATATATATATATATATGGGAAAAACAATTATTCAAAATAATTCAAAGGGGATGAATGATATATAATTATTTTATAATCATTTTTAAAGATTAAATATACATTGGAAGGTTTTAAGAAGAGATATAAAGTGGGAAGATATTCAAAGTTCTAAAATTTATTTACTTATATATATATATATATATAT
>ML778871.1:1209342-1222774 GCA_009831015.1 Picea engelmannii | reverse complement strand
TGAGTCACAATTCCTATGCAAAGTTCAAATTTGTGTACTAGAGTTAACTTGAATGACTACAACCGATCCAGAGCCAAGTAATAAGAGAGAAGTTCAGTTTAGTATTTCCTAGTGGCTAGTTGACAAACCATTCAACCGGACCAGATTCATACCCAAACAAAAGGATGTTTGGAGGGTTATTCTTGATGTCAGGTGGTCGGTTAAAATGAACTAGAGTAAACTTATAAAAAGGTGCATTTCTATTGTGTCTCAGGGCAGGTGGCCTAGTGTTTGGGTTCAATAGTTTTTAAACCTCTCGGTGGTGATTGATTTTGGTGGATTAGTGGTCGGTGGGACAATTAATTGCAATAGTTAACATTTAGTCAACCAGATCAGAAAAAGATATGAGGTTCATTTATTTAATTTCCTGATGGCTTAAACTTTTTGGTGCACAGTTAGTAGATATGTTTGTCGCCTGTAGCTTATGGGTTAAAGAAGATTAAAGTGTTTTTTGGTTGTGTGATTCCACGAACGAGAGGTTTTCGCATTCGTGAATGAGACTAGGACACAGGTCCTATAGTTTCCATCAAGAAATATATGGCATAGAGATTGGATTAGATGAGGTCTACACTAGATACCATCGATGCTTCATTTATTTAAGTGCTCCCTTCCAGCTTGTAAAGGTTTCCAATCTTTGTATCCTTCATTACCACCAAAATTTCATTGGACACCTTCAATGCTCCACTTTGACCTGCAAATTTATAACCTTCGGAATCCAAAACTCCCAGATAAATTAAATTCTTTATAAGTTCAGGCACATGTCTTACATCTATCAATGTACTTAGAATACCATCAAAAATTTTAATCTTAATGCTCGCAACCCCAATAGTGTTACAAGAAACATTTTTTCCCATAAGAAAAATGCAACCATCAATAGCTTGGTACGAACAAAACTTTCTCTTATGTGGACACATGTGATGTGATGCACTAGAATGTAATAACCATTCTTCATGATATTGTGAGACATTACAAATAGATAAAACTTCATCAACCATACCTAAACTTGTCTCAAATGGATTTGCTTCATTTTTGGAGTCATCATTGGATTCTTGCCTCTTCCAACAATCTTTCTTGAGATGCCCAAATTTATTGCAGTACCAACATCTTAGTTTATTCTATTTTCCTTTTGACTTAGATCTTGATGTGTTGTTAATTGCAACTTCATGAGACATCCTCTAGATTGTTCTCCTCTGGACTAAGTTGAGACATTTATGAGAGAGAGACCAAGTGTCGGGTTTGCCCATGTGATGGGTGTGCGTCAGAATCTGGACTGATTTGTGATGATGTTTGGGCTCTTAATTTGTACTCCTTTGGATTGAGTTGAGTTAGCTTGAGATGGTCTCCTACCTTTTACTCCAGTGGACTCAGTTGAGTCGGCTTGAGATGGTACTCCAGATGATACTCCTGTGGACTCAGTTGAGTGATTTGTTGGGTAGGATGTCCCTATGGCTGAGCATGGGTGGATGTGTCCCTAGTGGTTGAGCACTAGTGGACATGTGAGATCCTTGCTATATTTTCTGAGAGTAATATTTTCTTGTAACCCTAATTTTTGATGTAAATGGTACAAGTCGGCCCCACCATATGTGAAAGATAATTAATATTTGTGTAATGATTAATTATGTTATTGAATTATTGAGGTCATCTCTATTGTGCCAATAGACACACCCTTTGTTGTTTTAGTTCTTGTATAAATAAAGGTGAATCCCTATTGCGGATTACACACTCTCACTTGTCATCTCAGAGTTTCAGCAAGTGCATGTACGATTGAAGTGTGCACCTGCATTGGGTGCTAGGTTCTAGGTTTTGGTAAGCACCCTTTTGTGTTCTAGGTCTATGGTGTTGGGGGATCTTCTCTTGAGAATATAGAAAATGATTACTGGGTTTTTTCCCTTGTTTGAGAATGGTTTTCCTAGGATACTTCTTGTGTTCTTGTGCATGGTTATTCTTCTTGTGATCTTGGTTATTGCAACACTTGTGTATGGTGTTGTTGCATTGTTTATGGTTCAAGTACATGCTAAATGAAATAAAATACATGTTCATGAGATAATAATAGAGAAAATTCAATGTGGTATTAGTGAAAAATTTTTTAAAGAACCATTGCACAAGTTTTCTAGCAAGTCATCACATCCCAGTTGCAGAAAAGTACGACCCTCTAGGGTTTTTGAAAAAGTATGGCCCTCTTTTTTTACTTGTTTCAGCACCTTCCACTAAAACGTTGGGGCTAATTTTGGCATAGGAGTGTACAACCTCCCTCATCGTACCTCTAGAAACTGTCAGAGTGAAATTTCAAGAAATTTTGATTTTTGGCCCTAGGGTTTCTAGGGTTTCTGCAGAATTTCAGTTTTTAGGGTTTCTACAGTCCATTGAATGATTTTTCAAGATTATGAGTGTTCTTATGAATTTCAAGGCTTATTGTTGGCAGTCATAATTACAATGAATCCTAGGGTTGATAACCTAGCCTGGCCATTAGGTTTCCTAGCCTAGTTGTTAAGGGTTTGTGGAAGAATCTGCAAACCATGAGGAACATAACTTTGGTGGAAGATAGGATTGATGGATCAAGCAACTCTAGTTCCTGGAAATCAAGACTACATATTAACCTAGAAGAGGATGACCTATTGAGAGTGATACAAAGGACTCTACCAAAAACAACTACCGATGAAGAGAAGGAAGAGTGGAAGGAAGATGACGTCAAAGAAAGGAAGTTAATCATCTATTCAGTAAGAGATTGTCTCCTACCTTGTATTTCCAACTTGAAGACAACTTATGAGATGTATGATGCATTGAAGAATATTTTTGAGAGTACCAACACCCTCAACACTCTTACATTGAAGATTCTGCTTCAACATATCAAGATGACAAAATATGACATTGTTGCTACCTTCTTCATGAATATTTCAGAGATCAAAGATCAACTGGGTGCCATTGGAGAAACCATATCAGACAGAGAGCTTGTCTTGACTACTCTCAATGCTCTTCCAATACATTGGGAACCATTTCTTCAAAGTATCAGTGGTAGAGAAGATCTATCTGGATTTGATCATCTATGGACAGACTACACCCAGGAAGAAACCAGACTTAAAGTCAGAGGAGTGCAAGAATCCCCTCATGATGACAATCATGCTCTTGCTTTTCATAAAAATAAAGGCAACAGAAGAAATAGAAGAATTTTCAACAAATAATTCAAAGACAAGAAGACTTCATTAGCCTCAGGTTATGAACACAGAAAAGACAAATCAAAGATTCAGTGTTTCAGATGTGACAAATATGGAAACATTGCGAGAGATTGTCCTACTAGAATGAAAGGAAGACAACTTGCATCCACTGTTGACGTTGATCCAGAACCAACTCAAAGAAATGAAGACATAAAAGATGAATCCTTCTTCTTCATATCAACACTCTTAGGTACGGTTCCTACTGATAGTGATATTTGGCTAATTGACAGTGGTGCTTCCAAACAATGACTGGATATAGAGATCATCTGACAGACCTTATTGAGAAAGAGTCTAGTCTACATGTTGTACTTGGAGACAATGCAAGATATAATGTGAAAGGAGTTGGAACTTCTACATTCCAACTAGATTCTGACATACCCCTTCAATTGAGTGAGGTATTATATGTACCTGGGATGAAAAGAAACCTTGTCTTTGTTTCTACCTTAGAGGATAAAGGCTACAAGGTTACCTTCTTTGAAGGAATATTTCTTGCATGGCACAAGAGCTCACATATGAATTATGCCCAAGTGATTGGTATTCGAGAACACAACTTATACAGGTTGAATGTCCAACTAGTCTAGGCCTTGTTACATGATACTATTAGCTTGAGCAAGCTATGGCATAGGAGACTTGCTCATATCCATTATAGAGCCTTTCCCACTCTGGGGAAGATGGTAAGAATCCTTCCCGAGATACATGTTAAGCATGATGGTGTTTGCAGAGTTTGTTCTCTTGGAAAGAATGTCAAGGGGTCTTTCTTGAGAAGTGACAACAGATCCAAGGGTATCTTGGGCTTGATACATTCAGATGTGTGTGAACCCATGATTGTTGCTTCCTTGAACATATATTTTTACAATGTGCTCTTCATCGATGATCACTCTCGGAATACATGGATTTACTTCTTGAAGGCCAAGGATAGAGTCGTTGTGATATTTCAAGAGTTTAAAGCTCAGGTTGAGAACCTGACCGGGAGGTGATGAGATCAGATAATGGAGGAGAGTACACCTCCAAGGATTTCAATGACTTCTATATTGAGGAAAGGATCAATAAGGAGTACACTATTCCTTATAACCCTCAACAAAATGGGGTTGTGGAGAGGAAGAACAAAACCATCATTGAGGAAACCAAAGCGATGATACATGATCAGAATATACCTATGATTATGCGGGCATAAGCATCCATGAAAACAATGTATGTTCAGAACAGGAGTCCTCATCATATTTTGAAGAACATAACTCCTGAAGAATCTTTTACTGAAGTGAAGCCTGAGGTTGGACACTTCAGGATATTTGGGTGTCCAATATACTTTCATGTACCCAAGGAGAAGAGGACCATGCTATACCCTTCAGAAATAAAGGGTACATTTGTGGGGTATAGTGAATCTTCGAAGGAATACTGGATCTACATCCCTGGTCAGAGATAGATTGAGGTGAGTAGAGATGTCATATTTGAAGAAGAGATAGCCTTTCAAAGATCCAGAGAATCTTAGATGGAGATTGACAGTGATAGAGTACCTTCTCCCCCTTCAACAGTTTAGAGGGAGACAGTCATTGATCCAGTTGATCTCATAGCTCTAGTTGATGTCCCTAGAGACATTGCAGTAGGCCATAAAATGCTTGCCTAGGCTCGACAAACTCTGTAGGAGGCAGAGGGACATGAAACTCATCAAGGAACATTCCAAGAGAGAAAGAGATCACATAGATGTTCGAGCTATGTTTCATCCATGAGCCACATCATTGATACTGAGCCTTCTTGTCATGGAGAAGTAGTAGGTCAACAGGTATGGAAAGATGCCATGACAAAAGAGTATCAGTCCATCATGAAGAATGATGTGTAGGACATTGTTCTAAGACCAGAAGGGAAGTCTGTAGTGAATTCCAAGTGGATCTATAAGATCAAGCATGCAATTGATGGAAGTGTCGAGAAGTACAAAGCAGGTTTTGTGGCTAGAGGATTATCTCAGGTGGAGGGAATTGATTATGAGGAGACATTTTCTCATGTATCCGATACACTTCCATCCATATGATCATTTCCCTAGCTGCATCAATGGGTTGGAGACTACATCAGATGGATGTAAAGACAACCTTTATCAATGGTGAGATTGAGGATGAAGTTTACATCGAGTAGCTAGATGGATTCGTGATACATGAGCAGAAGTCTCATGTGTACAGGTTGAAGAAAGCCATGTATGGACTAAAGCAAGAACCTCGTGCTTGGTATGAGAAGATGGATGGATTCCTGATGAGTTTGGGCTTCAGAAAGAGTGTTGTTGATCCAAACCTATATTATCATATTATTGGTGATGAGTGCCTGATTTTGGTCTTGTATGTTGATGATTTTTTCCTCACCGGTTTAGAAAGTCTTATTGTTGAATGCAAGCATGCATTGACTTATGAATTTAAGATAAAGGATTTGGGTATGATGCACTGCTTCTTGGGACTAGAAGTATGACAGAGGACTGATGAGATTTTCATGATCCAAGGAAAATATACAGTGGAGATATTGAATAAATTCGGTATGAAAGACTGCAAGTCCATGCCTACATCGTTGGTGATGGATCTGAAGAAAATGACCGAGGCTTCTACTGATTCAGGCGAGATTTATCCACATCTATATTGACAGTTGATTGGATCATTGATGTATGTGGTTAACACCAGACCTGATATATATTATGCAGTGAATGTACTCAGTCAATTTATGAGTCAATCGATACAGACTCACTGGATAGCAGTGAATCATGTGTTGATATATCTATGAGGAACAGTTGGATATGGCCTGAGATATGCCTCTAGTGTAGACATGAGATTGAATGGATATGCTAATGTAGATTGGGAAGGGAGCACAGTGGACTGGAAGAGCACATCTGTTTGTTGTTTTACCTTGGGATCTACCATGGTTTCCTAGTGCAATAGGAAACAAGGCTCTGTGGCTTAGAGTACGACATAAACAAAGTACATAGTGTTATGTGTGGCATTCCGCGAAGCAGTGTGGATTTGCAAGCTCCTTGCAGATTTATTTGGTCATGAGATGAATTCCATTGCTATCCATTGTGATAACCAGAGCTGTGTGAAGCTCTCAGAGAATCCTATGTTTCACGATAAATCAAAACACATTGAGATCAAATACCATTATATTAGAGATATGGTGCAGAGGAAATCAGTACACGTGCAATACCTTTCTACACATGAGCAGGTTGCAGATGTATTCACCAAACCATTTTCCAGGATGAAGTTCGAGTACTTCCATGAGAAACTTGGCCTAGTGGAGAATGCCTCCCTAGATGAGAGGGAGTGTTGTTGATTGTATCTTCATGAGACATCCTCCAGGTCGTTCCCCTCTGGATTGAGTTGAGATATCTGTGAGAGAGAGCCCAAGTGTTGTTTTTGCGTCAGACTTTGGATTGCGTTGTGATGATGTGTGGTCTCTTCCTTTGTACTCCTCTAGACTAAGTTGAGTCAGCTTGAAATGGTCTCCTACCTTGTACTCCTATGGACTTAGTTGAGTCGGCTTGAGATGGTAGTCCATATGATACTCATGTGGAATTAGTTGAGTGATTTTTTGAGTAGGATGTCCCTGTGGCTGAGCACAGGGGGACATGTCCCTACTGGTTGAGCACTAGTGGATGTGTGAGATCCTTGCTATATTTTTTGAGAGTAAGATTTGCTTGTAACCCTGATTTGTGATGTAAAGGGTACAAGTCGACCCCACCATATGTGAAAGATAATTAATATTTGTGTAATGATTAATTATATTATTGATTTATTGAGGTTGGCCCTATTGTGCCAATAGACACACCTTTTGTTGTGTTAGTTCTTGTATAAATAAAGGTGAATCCCCATTGAGGATTACACACTCTCACTTGTCATGTCGGAATTTCAGCAAGTGTATGTATGACTGAAGTGCACACCTCTCTTGGGAGCTAGGTTCTAGGTTTTTGTAAGCACCCTTTTGTGTGCTAGGTCTATGGTGTTGGGGGATCTTCTCTTGAGAATATAGCAAATGATTGTTGGGTTTTTTCCCTTGTTTGAGAAGGGTTTTCAAAAGATACTTCTTGTTTTCTTGTGCATGGTTATTCTTCTTGTGATGTTGGTTATTGCAACACTTGTGTATGGTGTTTCTGTATTGTTTATGGTTCAAGTACATGATAAATGAAATAAACTAGATGTGCATGAGCTAAGCATAGAGAAAATTCAACATGATGTACCTATTGATTTCTCCCCTCTTTCTTTGGATCAACCCCTAACCACTATTTCTTCTTGTGTCAAGGTTTCTATAATAGATTTACTCTACACCTTGTCAGACAACAAGGATCCCACAACATAATAACAATCAAGAGTATTAGTTGTGCTAAATCTAATAGAAGTGACTAAATGGTCCCAAGATTTAGACAATGAACACAATAACATAACTACCTTGTCTTCATCTTTAATTTTTACATCTATACTAGTTAATTGGCATATACAAGTATTATAAGCATTTAAATCATCAAAAAATTTGGTACCTTCCTTCATTCATTAACTATACAATTGCCTCTTCTAGTAGATTTGGTTTATCAAGCATTTTCTAATATAAAGGCTCTCCATTCTGCTCCATAAGCCTGTTGCAGTTTCCTCTTCAACAATATTGAACAAAACATCATCTTCTAGACACAGTCGAATGGTGATGAGAGCTCTTGGATCAATATCTTCCCAGTCCTCGTCTGTCATACCCATCGGTTTCTTTGTCTTTCCTTCCAAAGCCTTATGCAGACCTTACTGCACCAACAGATCCCACATCTTGAGCTTTCATAGCTCAAAGTTATTCTTCCCATTAAACTTATCCACCTCAAACTTAGCATTTGAAACTCCACCAAAGCAGACTAGGCTCTGCAACCTCCACTTAATTGTGCACGGATGAATCTTCGTAGCCTTCAATGAAATGTACTACATCAAATTCGACAAAGAAAAAGACGACCATTTATGGCCTTCCTCCAACAACCATTTACCTCACGACTTGCATATGGATCGACCTTTGTGCATAGATCAAACAATGACCATTACATCACAACTCAACCCTCCCCCAACAACCATTTACCTCACAGCTCGGTCAAACTCTTTTGTCCTCTCCACTGTGGACTTCCAACGACCTTTTTCTCACATACCAATGACCTAGTGACCCTCGACTCATGTACCAATGAACCAACGGTCTTTCTCCTCACAACTTGGCTTGCCAACAACTGGTTTCGCTCTCCCGCAACCTCTATAGAGGCTCATCGAACTAGCATTTCACAACAATCCTCTCTAGTTTCTCTGATACCACTTGTTGGGTTGGGAGCCCAGAATATAAACTGCAACAAGAAATTAATCCGAAGAAAATAACAAGAAAAATAAGACAACAACAAGCACATTAAAAAATGACACAAACGTTTACATGGTAAAACCCTTACACTATGTCAAAGAAACATCCACAAAGTAAGGTATTGGTATACTATTGCTCAACAGGCTCGAGGCTTCATAGATATATAATTATCCATAACTCACACCGTTACATGAGTTACATGAACTACCACCATTATATGAACCACTACCATTATATGAACCAAGTTACCGTTACATAAACCACCAAAAGACGACCATTTATGGCCCTCCTCCAACAACCATTTACCTCACAGCTCGCATATGGATCGACCTTTGTGTACAAATCAAACAATGACCATTACATCACAACTCAGCCCTCCTCCAACAACCATTTACCTCACATCTCGATCAAACTCTTTTGTCCTCTCCACTGTGGACTTCCAATGACCTTTTTCTCACATACCAATGACCTAGTGACCCTCGACTCACGTACCAATGAACCAATGGTCTTTCTCCTCACGACTTGGCTTGCCAACAACTGGCTTGGTTCTCCAACAATCTCCATAGCGGCTCATCGAACTAGCATTTCACAACAATCCTCTCTAGTTGCTCCGATACCACTTGTTGGGTTGGGAGCCCAAAATATAAACTGCAACACAAAATTAATCCGAAGAAAATAACAAGAAAAATAATACAACAACAAGCACATTCAAAAATGACAAACTTTTACGTGGTAAAACCCTCACACTATGTCAAAGAAACATCGACAAGGTAAGGTATTGGTATATTATTGCTCAATAAGCTTAAAAATTTCATATGTATCTTGAACCTTCATAGATATATAATTATCCATAACTCACACCGTTACATGAACTGCCACCATTATATGAACCACTACCATTATATGAACCAAGTTACCGTTACATAAACCACCAAATACTTCAAATAATTTTGGATTTTAAACGTCTCTTCTTTTAATTGTTGTCATAATTTCAACCAGAAGACAAGGAGGTTGGCGAACACCCCTCTTCCAGTGGTAGTTTTAAGGTAAATTTGGGTTACAAGGAATAGATCCATTTTGCAAGAGAACAAACCCAACCCCTACAAGTTCTCTACATGGTAAGATATGCTTATCATGGTAACCCAAAGATCAAAATCAGAAGAAAATTGAGACAGCCACGAGAATTTGAGAAAGACCATTTTCTGGGGTTTGTTTGATGGGGCTTATAAGGAAAACCAGGGAAATGTGGGGTAGGAGGAAACTTATACATTTATGGAGATCACGAGTTTACATTCAAATGTGGTCTTGGCATGGACACAATTAACTGTGCTGAGATAAGGGCAGCTTATACACTCTAGTCTTTAACTAAGGAAAGAGATTTGAAGAAACTGGTACTGTTTGGAGATTCCAAGGTCGTGGTGGAGTGGCACATGGGAGATATTCCAACTAGAACATCAAAGGATAGTGTTAAAAAAATTAGGAGATCAAGTCTTTCTTCTCCAAAATGTATTTTACAAATGTTTATAGAGAAAACAATAAGGGAGGTAATGACATGGACAAAAGGCAGTGGAATTACCAGCGGGCACACTGGAAATCACTGAGTAGAGGAGATGAGTCTCTCTCTCTTCCCCCCAAACATGTTTTCTACTAAATGAAGAATAGTTTCTTCTCTGTTCATTCCAAGTTTTTGGATCTGTGATTAATATAATTATGACTGTCAAGCTTTCTTTTAGTGAGGTTTTTAGGAGTCCTGCTTGGATATGGATAAATGTTATTTCGCTATAAGACTCCTTGAACGGAGTAATATGTATGATTTTCGATATGGGGTACCATTTACAATTGGGTGGTGTTCAATGCAGGGATAACTCTTCATGCATGGGTTACCCGATTACCCACCACTCGTTGGAGTTTACCCAATACTCTTGTTGGAGGAGGACTCTCTCTCTTTATTTTAGTCAAGTCAAGAATGTCAGGCTATCTACTCAGTACAATGGCTATATCATTGATGAGGATAGGGTGGAGAATGGGGTTTGGTTTTATTTTAGTCAAGTCAAGAATGACAGCTATCTAATCAGTACAATGGTTAGATCATTGATGATGATAGGGTATAAAATGGGGTTTGGTTGCGAAAAAGGAAAGAGACCATTGGGATATGAGTCAAATCTTGAAAAAAAATGAAATTAATGTCTATTAGGTGGATGAAACTTTTAGTTTTGAATTTTTTTGTAGGGGGTGAAAAATGAAAAAGACAACACATAACATAATCAAAGCACCATAGATGAATTCTGACTTAGTTAGGAAGAAAGGACAAAGTTTAAATTCTTTGAGTCTAGAGCACCATTTAGATGAATTCTACAATCTTAATTATCAATTTAAACAAAGGAAAAAATGAGATGCAAGTAGGTACACAAGAAATACATACAAAAGATAAGAAATACATTGTCATCTCATCACCATTAGAATTTTTTTCATGAAGGTTCAGGACTTCTGCATTTTCATTTCATTCAAATTCAAAAATTTACAATGAAGATAAAAAATACTATAGTTCTGCCAAATCCCCCCTTAAGAACCTTCAAAATGCCCCAATATATAGGTAAACACCCTTCCTAAGCTAGATAAGTCGAACTCCCCTGTTATCCTATGATTTTGGATTTGATTACATAAAAAAGAAGATAATTTGTAAACTATTTGCTAAAAATAGCAAATTTGTTTTATTGGAAAATAGGGGTAAAAAATAACATCATGTCACCTGAATCACAATAGATTTTACAAAATGGGGTGATTTTTTGGATATGAACCCATGTTTGAGAAAAACGTCTTCTAGTTTTTGAAACTTCTTCTCCATATTCTCGGGATCTGCGCCCAAAAATGATGACTAAAACAGGTAAACATTAAATGCGATATTCTGGAAAAATGGACCGTAAAGATTCATTTGAATCTCTCAAAATATGAAACCTGTGTAAAAAATGAGAGAGGTTTTTGTTACTGAGCTCATTCATCACAAAAACCTCTCTGGGTTTTTCCAAAATCCTCTCGAGTTTCTCAGAAAATGATCTTGAAGTTGACTGCAAAAACAATCATTTCCAGAACTTGCGTAGCACAATGATTTTCTTAAAACTTGTGCAAATTAAGGTGGCAATGACTTATTGGAGACTTGTTTTTACCTCCAATATGGTGTAAGAATCATTTCAGGTTTTCATTTTCAATCATGCGTGTCTACAACATTTGCGTAGCGAGAGCTCGCTACGCAAGTGCTGTGTATGACAACATATCAGTTAAAACTGCAGGTAAGTTCAAGAGGTGGTTTTATGCTGTTATCTCTCTTTGAGTCAGAGGCACATGGATTTCAACAATGTTTCTTATAGCAATATGTTGAACTTGATAACTTTATTCCTCCTTTAATCACTATTTGGATTGCACTGGTAATGGCTCTTTCCCCCACCAAAAATAGAAAAATTGTGAGATCCCTTCCTTTATATTTCTGCTACTTCAGCCAATAGCTCTAACCTCCTTCTGGCTTCCTCATTTGTCTGCATATTTTTTTTAAAATATGTTTTCCTTCCTTAATGTCAAAATCTGTACCTTCAAATTTCATACTTTCCTGAACAAGATTGCATTTCTTTTCAACTTTGACCCGGCGTTGGAAAGAGCTTCACAAACATAATCTATGGTTGGCCTGCATTCCTTAAAATGCTTCATCATGTTGTGTTATGATACTCTTTTCTCTTCTTTAAGATGGTTAATCCTTGAGCCTCCTTTGTTGTATTTATTTTTCCCTTGAGTGGCCATGCTGCAGATGTAAGATAAAACACTGAAACTGGTAAAGGCGGGGAGGTTTCAAAGGCTGAAATATGTCAGTAAACTTTGCACAACAAGCAAAAAGGCTAAGGTTTACTCCATTGTCAAAGGGTTCACCATAGGGAAGAATTGAATCTAAATCTTAGACTTGCAGCTATAGGGTATTTGGTAGACACTAGCCTTAACCTTTCATCACTTGCGCATCAAAAATAGAGGATGCATAGTGCACTGTCAGGTATTTGCATAACGGGTGGAGTAATTTACTTTTGATGTGGAGCAGAGGTCTGATCGCTGGAGGAGGATTTTTTGCAATGATAAATAGGTGATAAAATACAAATGTAAGCTGAGAAAACGAGATTTTGACAGAGATGGATCTGTTTGGGATGACAAGACACTTTGGGTAGCGCCTAGGTACTTGTGCAGCGTCTTTACACAACGTGTGCAAATTTCTGTAGTTTAGGTACAAAAACCACTCCATAGGTAGTAAAAATGTCATAATGATCTTTGATGACCCAACGACCTTGACAACATTTTATGAGATGCAAATATTTTAAGAGAATACACACACTCAATGACTCAAGTTGGAATGCATTGGTCTTCTCAAGATCAAGGTATGACTTTACAAACTCTGAACAAACTCACAACTATACTCAAAAATAAATATGCTAACATTTGGCTCCAATGGGGATGTTATCCTCCCTGTGAGGTAGCAAATAACAACAAACCATGTGCCTTATCCATTGGGCTGATCCAAAACCCTGTCTACAACATGTTTCAATCTTCAACCAAGCAAACTACAAACTGAAATATGAAGTTGAAAATGTAAATTGTTGAAAGAGATGCTCAAAATATTGAGCTTATTCAAACTGTTATCTACACTAAGCTAATCTTTGAGCTATTTGATTAGGTGAAATAAAAAATCCAGGGCAACCATGCAAGTGTCTTGTCCACAGGTTGAATTCCTTGTGTATCTTTGATCAACAGTGAAAGGGAAAACATTTTCAATGGAAACTCATCGAAAAACTTAGAAACAAATTCAATATTGG
>ML778871.1:1166152-1198899 GCA_009831015.1 Picea engelmannii | reverse complement strand
TTGAAAATCACTAAATCTAGTCAAAAAATGCCCTTTTGACTTTCATCTCCAAAAATGGCCTTCAGATTTTGATTTGATAATTCATAACCAACTTTTTTAAGAAGGATTCAAACCATCCAAACCCAAAAATTCTTGATCTGGGCGAAAATTTGGCTATTCTGGCCATGACAGGCTTTCAACAGCTAACTCACCCGAAAATCTGCTCTTTAGCTGCTGAAAGGCGCCACTTTCCACAGCTAACTAGTCAAAAATTTATGCCTTCTGCGCTGTTGAAAGCGGACAGATTTTCAAAATCAAGTTTCTCAGTCATGGAAAGTCCGTTTTGCATGTTTAAACAGTCGATTTTCATCTACAGATCATAAGATTTCCAACGGTGCAATAATATTTGGATTTGGAGTTAGGGAAGCTAGAAAAAATTTCGTTACAAGATTAGGCATCATTCTTGCGAAAATGACAATGCATTTTTTGTCGTTAACACCCACTATCAAGATAAAAGGTGATGAGTCGAGTATCAACATGGTCGAATACCCCCATGGTGGAAAGTAATGAATTCTATTGAGTAGGACAGGTTTGAAGGACTTCTAAAACTAACATGGCAGCAAGAGATTGTGCCAAGTCATCGACCATACTATAATTGCGTGCTACCCTAGCCTGAGGGTTGTTGACATTCTGTCGCAATGGGATGTGAGGAATACAAAGGGGTGATTTAGTATTAGGGCATGGAATCATAAAAGGTGGTCCACTTGTGACTGGGTCTACTTCTGAGGTAGTGGGAGAAGAGTCAGGGGGTGCACTGTATTGACGACTAGGCATATGTAGAAGAACTTCTTCCTCGCTAGTGAGGAGGATAGTGCGATCTGTAGAGGTGCCAGGGTTTTGATACTATCCCATCTATGGTGGGGCAGGGTGTATGTCATGTTGGGTATTCATCACACCTTGGTGTGGAATCAGGTTTTTCAACACCACCGGGGGTGGTTGTTGCATATACTATTGTGGGGCCTTCTGGGGGATAGGAGGTGCTGGGGGACGAGGTCCATTCACAGATTATTTCATTCATTTAAAATCAGCAATTTGGGAGTAATGGTGAGTATAATGGCCATACTCACCACAAAGGGCACAAGGGAAGTTTGTCTGGATGTTGTTGTTATTCTTCCCTTGGCATTTGTTGTTATTTCCTCCTTGGGGGTTCTGATTCCTTTGATTCTGATTTCCCCCAATAGGTTGGTTTTGTTGGGGGTTATTTCCTCTTGGTCCAGGATTATTATTGTTTTGTTTTTTTCCTTTATTTTTGGCATTGTTCAACTAATGGGTTGGATTTGCTGTATTCAGTTGTTCAAAGATTTGAAATTGTTGAATGGGAGAGGGTTGAACAAAGTTAACCCCACCGTGTGGTTGTCCTGCCGGTGGAGCCATGGGTGGGTGGGGACCAGGAAATGGAAAGTATGAATTATTTTGTGGCAATGATATGTATGGTATATAGGAAGGTGTGATGTTGTCACTAGTGCTTAAGGTGTAAGCTAAGGTAGAGGGGGTACTAGAACTTGGTTGTATAGCCGGACGCATCATGGGTGTCGATCCGGTCCACTCATGGGTGGAGGGGGTATAATAGGGTATGGTTGTGGGTAAGGGGGAGGGGGGTAATAAGGAATTCCTCCATATATTGGTGGATGTTGGGGTGTACCATACATGGGTGGTGGTTGGATGTAAAGATTATGGTGTGTTTTGGTACCAATCAATCCGTCCATGGAGTGAGACATGCCAGGTTTGTCTTGGACAAATGGTACGGGTCTTGGGAGGTCAGGTAGTACTGTGTATAAGTATCCTGATTGTGACTAGATGAGGTCATATTGTTGAGCCTTGTTGATGGCTTCTTCTTCGGATTGGGGGAAGGTGGAAGCCACATCTTTGTCGAGGAGGGAGACAAGTGATATGAGAAACCAATCAAGGCATTATTGTTTGGTGGTTTCTGTTTTTCATAAACTACGTCGTCGACTCCATTCGTGAATATGCTCAGCTATATGTGTGGTTGAGGTTTTTTTGAAATCAGAGAGTAGTTCAAGACCATTGTCATGGTGAATTGGTAATTTAAAGAAGGTAAAAAATTCTTTGGCCAAAGATTCAAAAGTTGCATGGGACCCTGATTTTTCGTCTACATACCACTTGGCTGATGGGCCAGTGAGTGTGCATTGAAATGACCTTAATCGAATGGATTCATCTATGATGTTGTTGGAAGAGCACCATAAGTGGAAGGTCATGACATGGTTGGCAGGGTCATCTCCTACCTTTCCTTCAAACTTGGGGATGTCGGAAGGTAGTTTGGTGGGCATTGCAGGCCATGTGGGGTCGTGCAATATAGGATCATTTGTGAGCTTACTCAGATATAGGATGTTGGGAGAAGCCAAGTATGGCATTTGGAGTAGTGGTGGAAGGTTAGTTCCAGCCATTGTGGGAGTGGGGTGTGTACCTAACTCGTGACGAAGGTTAGGTGGGGTTGTACTTCCTCCTTGGGAAGAAGTGTGCCCGCACTTCCTTATAAAGGAAAGATAGTGGACGATTGACCTTGGGAAATGGACCCAAGTAAAGTGGAACCAAGCAAATATGATCCCAATATAGTAGCACTCATGGGGCGTGAGAGGGTTGAGCCAATGAATTGGAAAGAATAGGAACTCCTCCTCGAATGGGAGGGAGATTTTGCAAGCGTCTAGAACGATGGAGGTTTTTTGGGTCCCCTATGATGTCTGACTAGCAAAATGAATATGTGCAATTGGTGATGAGAGTAATAAATGAACATGAGACTTTGTATTACTTGGACCTTCACAATATATTTCACAATCATTTTGTAATCACAAGAGCATCATACATAAATCAATTGAAAAAGAAGCATATATGTGGATAGGGGGATTTTGTCTGCATGGGAAAACAAAGAAAACAAATGCTCATGTCCTAAAAGACGTAACGTCCTTCCTCTCAAATAGCATTGGACCTTCCAAGAGCACTCAATAGTGGGGTCTGAAGCCACTGGAAGAGGAACTAGTGAAGGGTGAAATAATCAGTTATAATGAGGGGTAGAGGGTGCATATCCTAAAAGAGATGGTGATATTTCTCAATAGCCAAACAAAATCTGACCAAGGTGCAATTGTAGCCCACAGTTGCCACTTTGGTAGATGTACTAAAATTTGGTCACTAGGTACCTCGGTCAAAGTGTGACATTTAGATTTTCGACCTCAGAAATGGGTCACGGGCTGGATCTCGTCCAAGAGGTGGGTACCTTAAGGGGGGACGCACAAAACAACCAAACCTTGGCCTTCGACCCTTCATGGGTATCTCCCTACCTTATGGTGTTAGGAACACTTGACTTGGAGGATTTAAATTTCCCTATTTGACAACTTTTAATGTTTTGAAGATGTGAGAACCAGATAACGAGGATTTATTTGGATGCCTATCCCCGAGATCCTACCTGGACCAAAAAAATTCTTTTGGCACCTCCCGTGGAGGAAAACTTCATGAGTTTTTAGAAAAAATTTAGATGTGGTTGTTTGAGAGACTGGGGGTGTGAACCAATCTCGTTTAAATTAAGTGGGAGTGGATAGTCTTGTCAAGAAAAGGGTGGGGCATTTTAGAATCCCTTTGGAGGAAAATTACCTCAATATCCATGATTCTAGATGAAACTATGTGAGTGATTAGTGACTTTGTATGTGAACAAGTGAAAGTGTGCCAAATTTTTAATAAGTTAGGTGTCACCTTGCAGCATGTGGACTTCGTGTGGTCCTTACAAGTCTTGATTACTTAATTTACTAGATTCCATTGGTACATCCTTGCAAAATTTTAAAGTCCCTATAGAACTAGCATGTGGACATATGGGTCCTTACGGATCCTTTAACTCCCTAGTGAGATCTAATCTAAGAAAGCTTTAAAAGACTATCCTATATTTTGAGCATGTGGGCATGTATGGGCCTGTTATAGAACCTTTACACTACCCTAGTCATGTAATCTAATAAAGTAGATTAAAAAACTATCCTATCTGTTTCCGTCCTTATACACACTCACAAACGTGAGCTAAGTCCAGCTCACTTAGTGTGTACTTGGAGGCATAATGCCTAGGTTCACAGCCCATGCTGTCACTTTGATCGAAACCTCTTTCATCTAGGCTCACTCCTAGGGAAGCCAAGTGGGGTAGTCCTTAGTTTATAGTTAAGTTTTAAAGTTAAGTTCTAGGAGTTGATTTTATTTTGTTAAGGTTTGGGGGGATTCTAACCTAGGATGCTAAGGCAACAATGCAAGATGCAAGTTTAGTATGTTAAGCAAGCCTTTTCCTAGGGAAACTAAGACTAGTGCCTAATATTGGGAAAGGGGTCAAATAAAGTTAAAGGATGATTCATTACAAATATGATTACAAGATATACAAAAGAATAATTGAATCAGATATTAAATACAAGATTTACAAGTAAAGAATTCTAGGGTACAAAAAGCAAGCTAACCATTTTTAAGTATTTATGTGCAAGCTATAAGGAGATCAAAGCATCATCAAATTTATGAGATCATCATCAACATATCATTATCATCAACACATCATTACCATCAACACATCAACAAATAATATTTAGATATTTTTAAGCACAAGTGTTATAAGGATGATGAAGATTATTAACTCTTAGTTATTAAACCCACAAATTATTTAGGTGTTTTAGTCCAAGGTTCGATTAGTAAAGGTTTCTTAAGATTATCAATTTTTAATTACCTTTATTAAGATTTTTACCAAAGCCTCCTCCTCCTCCTATTTCCAAATGGTTGCTATATGCTCAAGATAGTAAGGCAACAAGGCCCACCCTAGCTATCACAGTCAACCCAAAGCATTGAGTTTTTACGGAAAGGACACTCCTTCATGTCACGAGACTGTCCCCGGCCTATCACCATACGTTTCCCTCCTCAATACCCATTTTAGATGGTGAATATGGTGTTCTAAGGTACCCTATTAAGTCTATTAAGTTAATATATGAATTAGGTAGACTTTTAGGTGTGTTTTAGAGATTTTATGACACTTTAAAAATGTGATTTAGGACTATGGACGAAACTCACTTCAGCTTAAAAATGTGTTGCTTAAGCTTATGAAATGAAATGAATTAACACATATAAGCTATGTGAGAGAAAATTACTTAGTGCACCAATACGTAGCTTGCAAAGTAAAGAAGTAAAACCACAAGGGGCAAGAACAACTTGCCAACAAGATATGAAAATAAACACACTTATCTTATGTTGATTTAGAACATTTAGATCCAAGCACAAGTGTGATAAAGAAGATTTAAGTGTTAGTCTACACTATCAACTTAACCATGAAAGTTACTTCAAGTATGTGGCAAATGGCCTTAAAAGATTAAAGCATAAAATAAAAACACCATTCACTTAACTTATTGAAGCATTAAAACAATTAGGGTTTTAGATTTAAGCATGTAAAATAAAGATCAAACCTTAAGGAGATTAAGCATGCAAATAATGCCCTCAGGGGCATGTTTATAAGAGTAGAGAAAAATTCTGATGGGGAACAATACTATGAAAAAGAGGCGATTGCACCTGTAGGAAGTATCAAGGATTTTGCGGGCATTGATATCCCAACAAATTTCAGAGGTCTTCGGCAAATATAAAAAACAACTGCAATAATCGCGAAGTAAGACCCACTGCAACATGAGAAAGTGTTGAAGTCGAATGTTATGGGGGTCAACGACAACAGAGAGAAATGGTGGCTCTCCCTGTGCCTTTCGAGACTCCTCATTGTAAAGGTAATGAGAGTCAAGATATTGTCACCCTTCTAGAAACTGTGTTGATGTCGACAAAAAGGGAGACGCAACTCCAAGAAGCAAAGGGATTCATGAAATCCACTGGATGAGATCAGTAACTAATGAGGTACATGGACGAAGTCCAGGAGTAGTGAGACTCAGGACTACCCTTGGTTGGGGAGCGATGTAAAATGGAAGCAACCGTGAAACTGAATCTAGTGTTAGGGGGATAGCTAGATGAGGATAAATTGTGCTAGAGGCGTGACAAAATGGATAAACACAGAGATCAAAAAGGTGTATCGCTTATAGGATACTCGGGGTTTATGGATAATGTCATTGATGTCAGAAAATGAAAAATGAACCAACCAAGGGAGACAAGGGTTGATTTTCTAGGAAAAGGAAGGTCGCTAAAGGCGACAACAGAAAGCTATGAAAATGTGACGGAAAAAAGGGTTTGTACAATTACCAAAAGAATTAAAAAATAAGGTGGGATAATAATGTAGATACAGAAACGGGTGCCCCAGTGTAAGATGGCTTGGCCTAAGGATGGCACAAGTTGTTTGGAAAATAATTGGAGGGTTGGGGCCCCATAGGTGGGTTTCTGTATTAGGGAAATGTATGGAAGGCAATCTGCAGATGGGAAAACTGACGGTGGATGAAATGGATGGTTAATGATGTTGCAAGAGTGCAGTCAAAATAAAACCATGAGGAAGTACCCTGGGAGTCCATTGGGTAGGCTAGAAAAATGAGGAGAAGGAGTATGTGGCTGATTCGCGACATGATGTAAGACTATCAGGATTCCCATCCTTAAACAATGAGAACAACATGAGTGTCAAAGTGCTTGGGGGGGATGATGAATGGGACAAATCATGTGGGTGAGAGTGTTATCGGGTGACAGTACTGAAAGGCGGTGGAGGTGACAGTACTGCAGAGCCATATATAGGGATCCTAGAGGAAAAAATCGGAGGGTGTGACTGGGAGATGCATCTTGATATTCAGAGGGAATGACTACATGCCAGTGTTGAGGATATACCTGAATGAGGACTTTTGAGATATGATGATCAAGTACCTGCACACATGAAAAACAAATACCCTCCATGAACAATATCTGAAGAGAAAGATCATATAACAGTTATTAAATAATGTAAGAATGCATACCTGAGCGGAATATGAGAAAAATGTCCCCCTGGGGCTAAGGATGGGAAGTGGCTCAGGGACTGTCATGGTGTAGGTGACGAGGTGTTGATCCTGTGGCTGAAGAGGGATAAAAAAATGGATGCCTGGAGCTCCTTGAATTGAGTCTACAAGTTTGGAAAAATGGACTACATATAGTTGTAGGGCCCACAATGCCAGCTCATTTGTACCTGCTATGTTATTGAGTGGACGAGCAAGTTTAGAGGAGTTTTGGAGATTCTAGGAGATCGAGGTAGCTGATTCAGGACTAGCGAGCTTCAGGTTGGTTGTTGTATCATCCTGCATAGAATTAGGGTTTATGTTTTTGGGCAGGGATTGTACGAAGGGCCGTATAGGGGTTTTTGTAGGTGTGGGCCCCCCAGTGCACGGGCGATCGAGAAAGTTGCGTGCACGGGTGTGCACCTGTAATTTAGAAATCCATGCGTGGGGGTGCCCTAATGGGGAGAACAGGAACACATGGCATGCATGCCTATTCAAGGCACAACAGTGCATGCATCTGCGTTTGTAATTCTAAATAGTTGCGCATGTGTGCCCTGCTGTATAGTGAATAGGTGCGCTATGATGCACGCCTGTGTGTGTGATAGGGGCACATGAATGTGCCTCTGTGTGGTGAATAGTCTTGCATGAGTGCACGACTGAGGGATGAACAGATGTGGATGTGTGCGCACCTGTGGGGTAAAACATCCGTGCCTTGGAGGCAAGGTTGAAAGGTGTAAAAATTGATCTTTTTTGGAGATTTTGATGTTTTTATGTTTGAGATGGTTGATCAAGTATTGTATATGTGGATGTAGGTGATCATTTGGATGATGTTGATTCACTGGAGAAAGAGATATTGGTCACAGTTGTGGTAGGCCATGACCAATGAGGATTCAGGAGTCCATGACACTTTGGCAGCATGTGGGCTACTGAAGTTCTTTGAGTGCCCCCTGATACGGGCCCAAGAGTACTTCCTGCAGTTCTCGATTCAGATGTGGAGTTCAGATCTACATTGTTTTATGGTGTGGGGTGAGCAGTTGGACTTCACTGTGGTGGAGGATGTATATTTCTTAACAAGGCTACCTTTTCAGAGAACTCTCTTACCGACGAAGCCCGTAGTACTTGGGGATGGGTAGTTGGTTGTCCTAGGTCGAAGGTACAGTATGAGAGAGAACTTTATGTCAGGCTCCGTGGTGAGTATTGGGGTGATGGATTCCCTGGTTCATCACTGTGTGGCAGTAATGGTTGTGAGGGTATATGGGTCCCTCACAACTCAGCAAATCAGTGGTGGTCAGCTGAGGATTATGGAGAGGGCACTGGAAGGAGAGCATTTTTCCTGGGGTTGGATTCTGCTATGACTTTGGTAGTTCGAAGAAGAATGTAATGGTACAGATTTTGGACTGCGAGGACAACTGCAAGGGCTAGATTTTCTTCGTGATTGTATTTCAAGGGTGTCCCTGAAAGGTTTTTACTAATGTAGTAAATCACATGCTCATGGTCATTATCCCTTATTTGGATGAGCACTCCTGCTACTAAAACAACTAAGGCTGATATGTAGAGGTGATAATCGCGGTTATAGTTAGGTGGACTAATCAACGGGGCATTGGAGAGGGCTGCTTTAAGATTATCAAAAGTGGTTTGGGCATCTTCATCCCATTGGAATGGGTTGTCATGACGAATTAAGCGAAGGAAGCCATGTGTACGAGTAGCGTAATCTAGGACAAAGCATCGTAAAAAGTTATCTTTTCCTTGTAGGCTCTGTAGTTGGAGTAAATTTCAAGGGGGTGGAATTTTTGTGATGGCTTGGACTTTGAGGGGGTCCATAGTAATGCCACATTGGGACACTGAGGCTGATATGTAGAGGTGATAATCGCAGTTATAGTCAGGTGGACTAATCAACGGGGCATTGGAGAGGGCTGCTTTAAGATTATCAAAAGTGGTTTGGGCATCTTCATCCCATTGGAATGGGTTATCATGACGAAGTAAGCGAAGGAAGCCATGTGTACAAGTAGTGTAATCTAGGACAAAGCGTCGTAAAAAGTTATCTTTGCCTTGTAGGCTCTGTAGTTGGCATAAATTTTGAGGGGGTGGAATTTTTGTGATGGCTTGGACTTTGAGGGGGTCCATAGTAATGCCACATTGGGACACCATGAACCCAAGGAGGCACCCAACAGTGATGCAAAATACATACTTGAGGGGGTTCAAGAGGATGTTGTATTGATGACACCTTTGGAAGATGATTCGTAAATCATCGAGATGCGAAGTGCGTTTCTTGGATCGAGTTGTGAGGTCATCCAAGTATGCGAGAATGATATGAGCCAGATCATGAAAGATATATGTCATGGCCTATTGGAAATTGGCATCGACATTCTTGAGGCCAAATGGCATGACATGGTATGCAAAGGTGCCCCAAGGGGTAGTGAATGCGTTTTTGTACTAATCGACTAGGTGAATTTGGATTTGGTTGTAGCCAAAGAAACTGTCCATGAAGGACAAAGCCTCATGACCTGCACAATCATCTATAATTTGGTCGATGAAGTGCATTGGAAAGTTGTCTTTTGGACAAGCGTGATGGAGGTCGCAAAAGTCCGTACAGACACGGATAGTGCCCTATTTTTTGTTAACAGGGACAGGGTTAGAGAACCATGACATATAGGCAATGGGGTAGATGAAACCTACAACGCGTAATTTGTCAATCTCGGCTTTGATGGCTGCTACTTTGGATGGGTGTAGTGGTCATTGTTTTTGGAAGACAGGTGTGATATTAGGCCAGGTGTCTATGCGATGTTTGAAAATAGAGGGATCAAGGACAGGAATCCCTGTGTATGACCAGGAAAAAATGTCCTGGTATTCCTGGAAGAGGGCTTTGTAGGCGGTGATTTCCTTAGGAGAGTATGCAGTGCCAATGGTGATTTCCTCTATAATTCCAGATTTGATGGAAATATCTATTTTGATGGTTGGGGAAATATTGACCATATTTCCTTCTTCAAAAGCGTCAGAGGTAGGGATAGGGTTATTGAACCAATATATATGCTCTGATGGGAGAAAATATTTGGTTTCGACTGTGTATACGGGGTGTTGGTTAGGAGGCGCGAAGGCTTCCTGTGAAAGAAACAGTGCTCTATGGTGGAGCGCATACCATGGGCAATCAGGGGTAGTTAACTCCTCGAGGATATGTTCATCACAGTGAAACTATCATGAATATAGGGGATCGAGAGGAGTGACATCAGTTAATGTCACTATGTCATTGTCTCCTGCTGATAAATAAGTAGGGGGATTGATGCAATGGGATTGCGATGGTTCGCTCGACATAAACCAAATATCAAGATATTGTGGGTTAAAAATGATAGACGGGCGTAAAATTTCCATAGGAAAATGAAATGGAGAATTGAGAGGATTTGGGGGTAAATCCTTGTATAAATCATCTAAGAACCATGGAGGAGTAGGGAGTGCTTCAAGATCAGGAGAAGTAATATGAAGAACCTCTGGTGATGGAGTAGGGTTAATCACCAATTCTGCAGGGGGGGGGTAGGATTTTGAATCAGGGCCATTTGGCGTTGTCTATATTCAATGATCATAGGACATTGGTACATGAAATGATCTAACGATTCACACAGAGAGCAAGGGCACCTCATACGTTCGTTGACTAAATTCATGACATAATGGATTTCCGTTACGTTGGTTGAGGATGATGCAAATGGACTGGGTTCTTACTAAAATATCTGGCGTACTGATGTTAGTGTCTGTCGGAATTGGGGTAGTGCTAGATAATGGTGTGTATAATGGCCATATTCTGAACAGATGGCGCAAGCAAATTTGATTCGCATTCCTTTTCTACTTGTGTTAGGGGAGGTAGCGGCAATACTTGAAGAAGCGATGAGCGGTGATGGTGCTTGATTGAGTTGAATTAGATTGTGTAGCTCTGGTAGAGATGGGCATTTTTTGGTTGGGTGTCCATATTTCTCACATAGTGCACAAGGAGGTTGGACACGTTGGGGTAGGGAGCGGTGAGCTATTTATTTTTTCATCTGCCCCCAGTTGTAGCAGTAGTATTAGTGAGTGGTGGTGTTGGTGGTGCGGTGGGAGTAGGTATTGGAATCTGCATCGGAATTCCTTCAGTTTGAGGAGGGAGGGATGGTTGAGGGACCATGGCTAGTGGATGTAGATACCATACCGGGATTTCCAACACCATATTGGGAAAGGTCAGTGTTGTTGCTACTTGGAAAGGTTGTACGCCCGGTGGAGGGTAAAAGAAGGGGATTTGAGTAAGAGCTTGGGGGAGTGTCTCCCAAACTGGGATGTGGCCTTGAGGTAAGGTGGAATCAGGAATAGGTGAAGGTGGAGGGTTTTCAGGTAATTCCTAAGGAAGAAGTTCTGCGACTAGTGGGACGTCATATATAAGAGAGGCCTCATTGGGAGGGAGTGTATCTCAAATTTCAGTTTCATTGGATGAGACAACACATACTTGATTGGAAGGATGAGTGAGCGGTGGTGCGCCATGGTATGTCCCAAGCAAGGATGGGTCTTTGAAAATTCCAGGGCCTATCTCAATGAGTGGGTATGTATCGGGATTAGTGTGGACGAAGGGGAGGATATTATTGATGTTGGAAGAAGGGTTAGGCTCATAATGTGAAATTTGATCGATGGTAATGATCTTCCCATTATGGGGGAACATCATGGTTTGAAATGCAGAAGAAGAAGAAATTGCCTTCATAACATACATGTAGCTATGACCGAACAAGATATTGTAATCGATTGGGGCATCGATAACATCAATATCAATGAGAATGGTTTTTCCCCCGAGTTCTACAGGGGCATTTTGGAAGAGCCCTTCGGGAGAAGATGGTCGTTCGTCATAAGATCTTAAGGTAATGGAATATGGTAGGAGTTCGGGGGAACCAAGTTTCTACCATACGAACTTGGACATAATGCATGTGGATGCACCTTCATCATTAATGCACTGATGAACTGTAATGTTCTGAATTTTCATGGGGATTTGAAAAGCGATAAGAGCGGGGAGGCGAGGTTCTCCACTGTCGAGATCAAATGTGATGAGTCGGGTATCAACAGGGTCGACTGCCCCCAGGGCGTAAAGTAACGACTTCCACTGAGTGGGACAAGTTTGAAGGACTTCTAATACTGACATGGCAGCCGCCCTAGCCTGAGGTTTGTGGATATTCCTATGTAATGGGATGCGAGGAATACAAAGGGGTGTGTCTGTGTTAGGGTGGGGAATCATCAAAGGGGGTCTAGTTGAGACTGGAATTTCTTCTAAGCTGGTGGGAGCAGACTCAGTGGGTGTGATGTATTGATGATTGCATGTTTGTAGAAGGACTTCTTCCTCACTAGTGAGGAGGATAGTATGATCTGCAGGATTTCTTGGATTGGGATATTGTCCCAACTGTGGTGGGGTAGGATGCATGTCCTGTTGGGTGTTCATCACCCCTTGGTGTAGAATGGGATTTTGGAGGACAGTTGGGGGTGGTTGCTGCACATATTATTGTGGGGCCGGTTGAGGGGAAGGCGGTGCTGGAGGACGTGGTCCATTCACAGAGTCTTTCATCTGTTTAAAGTCAGCGATTTTGGGGCAATGATGAGTATATTGACCAAAATCACCGCAAAGGGCACAAGGGAAGTTGGTTCAAAGGTTGTTGTTATTTTTCTCTTGGTGTTTGTTATTATTTCCCCCATGAGGGTTCTGGTTCCTTGGATTCTGGTTGCCCCCAATGGGTTGGTTTTGTTGAGGATGATTCCCTCCTTGCCATGGATTATTATTGTTCTGGTTTTTGCCTTCCTTTTTGGCATTATTTGAATGATGGGTCAGGTTGGCCATATTCAGTTGTTCAAAATTTTGATATTGTTGAATGGGAGAGGGCTGAACAAAATTAACCCCAGCGTGTGGGTGTCCTTTTGGTGGAGCCATGGGTTGTGGGGGGCTAGGAAATGGAAAGTATGGATTATGTTGTGGCAATGATCCATAAGGTACATAGGAAGGTGTGGCACTTTCACTAGTGCTTAGGGTATAGGCTGAGGTAGAGGGAGTACCAGAACTTGGTTGGATAGGTGGGCTTATTGTGGGTGCCGACGGGGGTCCACTTATGGGTGGAGGCAAGGCAACAGGGTATGGCTATTGATAAGGCAGAGGAGGATAATAAGGGATTCCTCTATATGTCGATGGATATTGGGGTATGCCATACATGGCTGGTTATTGAGGCTGTGGGTTGTGGTGGATGGTGTTACCAATCAATCCGGTTGTTGAGTGAGACATCCCAGGTTTGTCTTGGCCAAATGGCATGGGTCTTGGGGCATCTAGGAGTAACATGTATAGGCATCCTGACTGGGCATAAATGAGTTCGAACTGTTGGGTCTTGCTAATGGCTTCTTCTTTAGACTGGGGGAAGGTGACGGCCACATCTTTGGCAAGGAGGGAAACAAGTGATTTGAGGAACCAATTGAGACATTGTTGGGGGGTAGAGTCAGCTTTGCAAAGACTACGTCATCGACGCCAATCGTGAATGTGTTCAGCGATGTGTGTGGAGGAGGTTTGTTTGAAGTCTGAGAGTAGTTTGAGGCCATTGTCATGATGAATGGGTAGTTGAAAGAAGGTCAAAAATGCTTTGGCCAAGGATTCAAAGGTCGCATGGGACCCAGATTTTTCTTCTACATACCACTTGGCTGATGGGCCAGTGAGCATGCGTTGAAATAACCTCAATCAGATAGAATCATCCATGATGTTGTTTGAAGAACACCATAGGTGAAAGGTCATGATATGGTTGGCGGGATCGTCTCCTGCTTTTCCTTCAAACTTGGGGATATCTAAAGGGAGTTTGGTAGGCATTGCAGGCCATGTGGGGTTGTGCAATATAGGATCATTGGTGAGTTTAGTCAGATCTAGTATGTTTAGGGAAGCCAAATATGGCATATGAGGTGGTGGCGGAGGATTAATTCCAGCCATAGTGTGAGTGTTTTGGGTACTTGACCCTTGAAGGGGGCTAGGTAGGTTTTTACTTCCCCCTTGAGAAGAAGTTGTCCCCCCACTTTCGTGTAAAGGAGAGTGAGTGGATGGTTGACCTTGGGAAGGGGACCCAAGTAAGGTGGAACCAAGCAAAGATGATCCCAAGACAGTGGCACTCACAGGGGTGTGAGAAGGTGGAGCCAATGAGTTGGAAAGACTAGGAAATACCCCTAGAACAAGAGGGATATTTAGCAAGCATCTAGAATGATGGGGGTTCTGTGGGTCCCCTATGATGTCTAACTAGCTAAGTCGATGTGTGCGAATGGTGGTGAGAGAAATAAATAAACAAGAGCCTTTGCTGAAAATTTTGAACTTTAAATATATTTCCCAGTCAAATGTTATCAAAAGGGCATCATACATAAAGAAATTTGATAAAGAAGCATATATGTGGATAGGTGGATTTGGTCCACGTGGGAGAACAAAGAAAACAAATGATCATGTCCTAAAAAGATGTAACGTACTTCCTCTCAAATACCACTGGACCTTCCAATAGCACTCAATAGTGGGGTTTCAAGCCACGAGAAGAGGAACTAGTGAAGGATGAAGTAATCAGTTATAATGAGCAGTAGAGGGTACATATCCCAAAATAACTGGCGATATTTCCCAATAGCCACACAAAATCCGATCAAGGTGCAATTGCAGCCCACAATTGCCGCCTAGGTAGATGTACTAAAATTTGGTCACTAGGTACCTCGGTCAAAGTGTGGCATTTGGATTTTCAGCCTCAGAAATGGGTCATGGACTGGATCCCATCCAAGAGGTGGGTGCCTCAAGGGGGGATGCACAGAACACCTGAACCTTGGCCTTCAACCCTTCACGGGTATCTCCCTACCTTATGGTGTAGGAACACTTGACTTGGAGGATTTAAAAGTTCCCTATTTGTCAACTTCTATTGTTTTTATGATGTGAGAATGAGATAACAGGGAGTTATATGGATGCCTATCCCTGAGATCCTACCTAGACTAAAAAAAATTATTTTGACACCTCATGTGGAGGAAAACTTAGTGAGTTTTTAGAAATATTTTAGGTGTGGTTGTTTGAGAGATTGGGGGTGTGAACCAACCTCGTTGAAATTAAGTGGGAGTGGATAGTCTCGTCAAGAAAAGGGTGGAGCGTTTTGGAATCCTAATGGATGAAAATTACTTCAACCTCCATGATTTCAAGATAAGACTATGTGAGTGATTGGTGAACTTTGTGTGTGAACAAGTGAAAGTGTGTCAATTTTTTAATAATTTAGGTGTCACCTTGTTGCATGTGGACTTCGCTTGGTGCTTACAAGTCTTGATTACCTAAGTTACTATATGCCATTGGTACAACCTTGTGGAATTTTAAAGTCCCTAGGAAACTAACATGTGGACATGTTGGACCTTACTATTCCTTTAACTCCCTATTGTGATATATTCTAAGAAAGGTTTGAAACTATCCTAGATTGTGCACATGTGGGCATGTATGGGCCCATTACAAAACCTTTAAACTTCCCTAGTGATTTAATCTAAGAAATTAAATTTCAACACTATCCTATCTTTGTAGCATGTGGGCATGTATGGGTCCTTACAATTTTAAGATTTGTTTGAAAAATAAACTAAGAGGAGTCCCGAGGGGGTGTTGTCCTCTCCTAAAGATTTTGTCTTTTTAAGGGAGATGAAATTTTCCTTCAATCTCTTTCTCATTCTCAAGATCGCTTTTGGGCACAAGAGAAGAGCATATTCAATGATTGATATCCAATTTCTGGTCCTAATGCAAGTTTTATATGTGATGTAGAATGATTCCAACTTAACTTTAGTCAAAGCAAGCCATCCATGTGGAAAAAACTGAAAAACAACAAAGAGGAAAAGTAATGATTTTAACCCCTAAGTGCCTAAGTTTTGACTAATCCTTTTATATGGAGAGGGAATGTAAGTGTGGTGCATATTACAATATGCATGGAATCAATTTTAAGAAGTCTATGGACCCTCCACAGATCACAAAAAGATTACAATGTGTATTTTTTTTGCACAGGTGCACGGGTCTCGGAATAGACAGAGGCACTTTGAGCACCAATGTGCGAACTGAAAGAGACTTATGGGCACATGTGTGCAGAAGGCATTGAGTAATATAGTGGTTTTGGTGCATGTGCACACGATGCGCGACTATGGGCCAATAAACCTGCGCACACCTATCACATGGCCATGAAGAAAATTCTGGATGAAATTCCTTCAACTCAGCTTTGAATTATGCTTCATATAGGTCGGCTTGGGCCAGTTATGTACCTGCAAGTTAAATAAACATAAAGAAGAGATAAAATAACCCAAATGGGGTAGTAAATTGATACCTCTCCCTAGTGGAGTCGTCAATCTGTTGTGCCTCTTTTGTCACCTAAATGAGAAAAATAGAGGTGCTTACAAGCCCAATTGGGTTAGCTAGGAAAGACAACAGTGAATGCAAGAGTTAGAAACATAAAGCATGTAACATAAACAAAAGACTAAGATAAGAACAATAACAAAAATTAAACTAGAGTGAATAAGGACATTAGAACAAGAAAGAAACAAGACTCATGCCACCAATGGAAAGAATTGTATTAGTGGAAATAAAACACTGAAGAGAAAGTGAGACTTTGGGTCCCCTCTTCCTCCAAGGGAGGGCTCTTGAACCCCCAAGATTGAGCTCTTCTTACAACTAGCAAACTTGAAAGAAATGGTGAAAGAATCCCAAGCTCATTCACTCAAGAGGTGATGTGAATAGCTCAAATGAAATGATTCTTGTATGCTCTTGACAAGGAAATAGGATTCTTTAAGAGAATATAGGTAGCATAACAATACAAATGAATTCCTTGAAGCTGTAGTGCACACATAGCATCTTTTTATAGCATAAATTTGAGGTATTATTCAACCAAATTTTAGTGTGAACAAGGGGCTATTTAGGGCACCTTTAGGTCTTTGAACAGCCACCCAGCTGAATTCAGCTGAGATTTGGATGTCAAATCAACTTGGAAGCTGAACCAGAAGTGGGTGGGAGGCCAACCAATATCATAAATGTGTCATTCTGAGGTGTGCACATCTTTTTGCGTCCACAGTCGTGCATCGTGTTAGAACCCTATATAATAGGGAATTAGTGTTCTGAATAATATTTATCTATTTCAGGCTTATGCTTTTTTCATGACGCATGGCGAAGGCGGCTGAAAGCGCTCGACACTCACCAAGCAGAAAATGAGTACCTGCGCACGAGCTTCAAAGCGAGTTCCGGTGCATTTTAGCAAAAAATGGTGGATTGGTTTGAAATGGTAAAAGTTTAATTCTGGTGGAAAAATGAAAATTTGGTTTGTTTGCCAAAAATTTGGTCCTTTTTAGCAAATTTGGCCCCTCAACCTTTATGTAGAGTTTGGCTTGTTTATCAAAATTTAAATATTTTGCCAAATATTTTTCAGCAAAAAGCTATAGTGGCCTAGGGCTAACCTCCGAATGCTCGAAACCAAGAGTCAGCGCCATTTCATACACCAACAACCAACACACAAGCCAGCACCAACACCAAGCCCCAAAGCCCAAGCCTCGGTCTTACTTCATCGAAAGACTACATAACTATTGGCTCTTATAAGCACCTAAAGTTCAGTTCACCATGCGAATGTGGGATATTGCCCACAGAAAGTAAAATATATATATATAAAACACAGCTCTTACCCTGTTCCAGATGTTCGAACCAGAGTCAAGGTGTCCAACGTAGAGGAGCACGCATGCAGAGAAGGTTATGAGGTGTCCGAGGGATGTACCAGACCGCCTGCTCATCGATTCGACACAGCCATATACAAAAGATGGGATGCACCAGATTCTTGAAATCAGAGGTCGATGAATATCTAAAAACACGCCAGCCAATGTCTATATTTATAATTGATTTGAAGCAGCGGGTGTTGCTTCCTCAACATGAAGCTCTATCTGTCAGAACACGATATAATGTTCCTTTAATTAATTCTCTGGTGCTCTATGTAGGAATGCAGGCCATTCAACAATTGCAGAGAAAAACCACACCTCAATAGCGTGCAGTGCCAACAACACCTATAACTCATAGTGCCCCAATAGACATATTTTAGAGATTGATATTAGATCTAGATACAGAAGGTCGATACTTGTTTCTTAATGCAGTTTCCAATCAATTGCGGTACCCAAATAACCATACCCATTACTTTTCATTTGTGTTGCTCTATCTTTTTGCAGAAGCAAATCAGGAGATTATCCAAGAACATATAAAAAACACCTTTATGCCACTATAAAGAGGTTATGTGAGTTGGAGTTTGGTGTTTGGAACCAGTATTGTTTGGCAGATCATGTCAAAAAATGCAAGCCTGAGTACATTGCTAATGTTATATTGAAAATAAATGCAAAGCTTGGTGGGAAGAACTCATTGTTGGTTGATGAGAAAAATAAATCGTCACAGTCATGTCCCATCTGCAGTCCGACAGATGCAGTTGAATCGACTTGTGGAACATTACTTGAAGAAAGAAAATGAGGAAACAGTTATACAGACAAAGCCCGAGGAGATGGAGATGTTTTTCTTTCAGCCTGATCTCTACAAGCATATTGAGTCTGAAAATCAAGCTTTTCGTGGGAATCTTTTGATTGCAATATTTTGGAATTTGCTGGCTTCACCGGTCTTAAAGTGTTTTATTTTTTGCAGAGGCATAGCAAAACCAAAGGTGGAGATTACCTCCAAAATTATTCAAGTGGACCAGTAAGTTTTAAACTGGAGGGATTCACATTTGGGTGGATTATTGAACAAAGTACAGGGATTTGACTGCTGATGCCCAACTTGATTTGACTGTTTGGGATGTTTCTTCTCTCAAGAAGGATGTGGTCATCGGTGGTTCTACCTTCTGTCTTTTCAACAGCAAGAAACAACTTAAAACAGGACAGCAAAAACTTAGGTTTTCGACAGGGAGAAAAGCAGATGGGTTGGTGCCTACTACTACACCTGGGGAGGTGCCTAAGTCAGAACGAGGAGACTGCAAGGAGATTGGCTACAGGGGATAATGGATCAGGGGACAAGCATAGTTCTTCTAAGCCATCCAGTGAGATGATTTCCTACAAAAATGTAGATGATATCCCTTCTGCAAGAGATCTTATGATTCAGGTTGATACAAAGAACGATGCAGTTTTGGTACCAATTTATGGTGTTATGATTCCTTTTCATGTAGCTACTATCAAGAGTGTTTCGAGCCAACAGGATGGAGGCATTTCTTATATAAGGATAATTCTCAATGTTCCAGGGACGGGTTTTAATGAAAACTACATGCCAACCACAAAATTTCCAAGCAGTATTTATGTGAAGGAAATTTATTTTTGGTCGAAGGATTCACGGCATGTCAACCAAGTTGTTCAGATGATCAAATCCCACAAACACTCTGTAGCATTGAAAGAATCCGAGAAAGAAGAAAGATCATTGTTTGAAGCATCGTTCAAATGCAACTGGTAGTCAAGAGCATGTGGCAATTTAATTTCATGAATGACAAATGGAAAATATCCCAGTTTTTCAGGCATAGATCGAACCAAATGGTAGACACAGTTTTCAGTTACAGGGAGGTGGCAGGAGGTTATAGCACCAATCCTCCAACTGGCATCCAATCTCAAACAACCTCCAGCATTCAACTAATTCTACATCTATCCGTTTTAATGCCATTAGAGTGGATTCGCCAACAAACCTCAAAAAACTCCAGATATTCAAACAACAGTTGTCAAATCGATTTTTTTTTGGATTTGTTGTTTCGTTTGTTTTAAAAAACAGTCCACAGGTGTCAATTGTTGTAACTGCTTTTCTATTTTTAGAAAGCAGAGAGGTGGAGCTCGAGTATTGAAAGGATAGGGGGTTTGCTTATTATTTATAAAGATGTGAAAAACAGAGAAGGGGTTCGACTGGGGCTGAGTGAGAGAGGTTTCGACCTGTGAGAGAGGGTTCCACATGGAGTTTTTTTATTTTCTTTGCTGAACTAGGATCCTGTCTTTTTCAGGAGTATTTTTGTAATCTTTAAGATGATCAATCAGTAATGGGCATGTTTTCTTTTACAGGATTCTTGTGTGGAGATATTGGTGGAGTTTGTTCTCTGTTAAATTAATTTTACTGTCATCTTTCTCTTGTTTCAGTTCTTATTGTCAGAAGAAAGTAAACAAAGAAGAATTTATTGGCAAATACTCTGCATCATGTCCTTTTGACAATCTTTATGTTATTCATCTAAAGAGCTCAGTCAAGGAATTCTTAGCTGCTCCTTTGCTAGGCTTTTTCCTCCCCTATTTTTTCCTCAAATCGACACCATCAAAACTTAATTCGATCAAATATTTCTGCTACCTTTCCCTTTGTAAGAACTTTGTCCAGATATGAGAATTCAAACACATATTCAAGTGCCGACCCCATTTGCCCAATGGACCTCCTTGCTGTCCCAAACTAACCATTTAAAAATCACAAACCCCATACTTTCATAGCTAGCCTAAAATCCATCCCTTACAAACCAAGTTAAATCTAAAGGAGATATCTCTCTCCGAGTCTTGGAGGGATAGATCCAAGACTCCAGGTGGTTCGAGGTTACCTCTGTGATTGCCTCAACATCCTTAGGCAAATTATAGAGCGCTAACATTTTTGGTGAATCCACTGGGGAGCTTCTCCAGAGGTGCACTTCAAAATTCAGATTTGACTTCTGATGGTGAACAGAATCCAAACACAGGAAGGCTGTACCATTCACCTGGCGACTCCATTGTTCAAGATCCCGAGCTTCAAAGATCGCAAGTGACTTCACTGCTGAAGAATCCAGATTTCAAAGCCTTGATGATGCTCCAAGATGACAGGGTATGTGGCAAATCCTATATCTTGTGAAGCCATAGAAGAATTCAGGGGTAAGTTAGCAGAATTTCACATTGACGAAGACTTTTTAACAACTGTGTTTCGTGTTTTGGAATCGAGCAAATTTTCTCCTAAAAGTAAAATCTGTTGTCTTGAGCTAGTTGTCGAAAAGTTCAAAAATGATATTGAACTTTTGGATTCTCAAATTCAGTCCTACAATTTCCTAGATCTCAAAGAATGCTTGGAAAATCTTCCTTCTCCAAAGCAAGAGGAAATCGTACGTTCTTTTGATTTGCAGATTGAGGGTGATTATGTTTTAAAGTATAAGGCTGAAGTTGTAGATGCATGGTTTGATTTTGAGGATGAAACTGATCTACTAGTCATAGAAGATCTAGGAACAAATATCATGCATCATGTTTTAATTGATCCTATAGCGGATTACATGGAGGTTCATGCTAGTTTGAATTTTCAGACATGTATTCTCTATAATGACCAAATATGCCACCAGTTGCCAGTACATATTTCAGCCTTGATTTTCATCAAACACGATGAGGAAACCCAATCTTGGGATCAACTACTTGACTGGCTCCATTGGCATTTCCGTATTACCTGATTCAACAAAATTATGAGGTAGATTAGGGTAGATAGGAATGCGCCAATAAGCTCAACATGATGAACACTTTTCTTTTTATCCCTTCATAGTTTTGTTTTCAGTTTACAGTCTGGGGGCAGCCCAATGATTAGCTAGTCGGAAAAATTCAGAGTTTAGCGGTTCTAGACATCTCCTTCAAAGCTATCTTCCCCAGGTGGAGCCTATGTTAGAACCCTATATAATAGGGAATCAGTGTTATGAATAATATTTATCTATTTTAGGCTTATGCTTTTTTCATGACGCATGGCGAAGGTGGCTGAAAGCACTCGACACTCACCAAGCGGAAAATGAGTACCTGCGTGCGAGCTTCAAAGCGAGTTTCGGTGCATTTTAGCAAAAAATGGTGGATTGGTTTGAAATGGTAAAAGTTTAATTTTGGTGGACAAATGAAAATTTGGTTTGTTTGCTAAAAATTTGGTCCTTTTTAGCAAATTTGGCCCCTTGGCCTTTATGCAAAGTTTGTCTTGTTTATCAAAATTTAAATATTTTGCCAAATATTTTTCAACAAAAAACTATAGTGGCCTAGGGCCAACCTCTGACTGCTCGAAACCAAGAGTCAACGCCATTTCAGACACCAACAACCAACACACAAGCCATCACCAACACCAAACCCCAAAGCCCAAGCCTCGGGCTCACTTCATCGAAAAACTACATAACTGTTGGCTCTTATAAGCACCTAAAGTTCAGTTCACCACGCGAATGTGGGATATTGCCCACAAAAAGTAAAAAAGAATATATAAAACACAGCTCTTACCCTGTGCCAGATGTTCAAACCATAGTCAAGGTGTCCAACGCAGAGGAGCACACATGCAGAGAAGGTTATGAGGTGTCCGAGGGATGTACCAGACCGCCTGCTCATCGATTCGACACAGCCATATACAGAAGATGGGATGCACCAGATTATTGAAATCAGAGGTCGATGAATATCTAAAAACATGCCAGCCAATGTCTATATTTATAATTGATTTGAAGCAGTGGGTGTTGCTTCCTCAACATGAAGCTCTATTTGTCGTAACACGATATAATGTTCCTTTAATTAATTCTCTGGTTCTCTATGTAGGAATGCAGGCCATTCAACAATTGCAGAGCAAAACCACACCTCAACAGCGTGCAGTGCCAACAACACCTATAACTCATAGTGCCCCAATGGACATATTTCATAGATTGATATTAGATCTGGATACAGAAGGTCGATACTTGTTTCTTAATGTAGTTGCCAATCAATTGCGGTACCCAAATAACCATACCCATTACTTTTCATGTGTGTTTCTCTATCGTTTTGTAGAAGAAAATCAGGAGATTATCCAAGAACAGATAACAAACACCTTTATGCTACTGTAAAGAGGTTATGTGAGTTGGAGTTTGGTGTTTGGAACCAGTATTGCTTGGCAGATCATGTCAAAAAATGCAAGCCTGAGTACATTGCTAATGTTATATTGAAAATAAATGCAAAGCTTGGTGGGAAGAACTCATTGTTGGTTGATGAGAAAAAGAAATCGTCACAGTCATGTCTGATCTACAGTCTGAACGATGCAGTTGAATCGACTTGTGGAACATTACTTGAATAAAGAAAATGAGGAAATAGTTATACAGACAAATCCCGAGGAGATGGAGATGTTTTTCTTTCAGCCTGATCTTTACAAGCATATTGAGTCTGAAAATCAAGCTGCTCGTGGGAATATTTTGATTGCAATATTTTGGAATTTGCTGGTTCACTAGTCTTAAAGTGCTTTATTTTTTGCAGAGGCATAGCAAAACCAGAGGTGGAGATTACCTCCAAAATTATTCAAGTGGACCAGTAAGTTTTAAACTGGAGGGATTCACATTTGGGTGGATTATTGAACAAAGTACAGGGATTTGACTGCTGATGCCCAACTTGCTTTCACTGTTTGGGATGTTTCTTCTCTCAAGCAGGATGTGGTCATCGATGGTGCTACCTTCTATCTTTTCAACAGCAAGAAACAACTTAAAATAGGACAGCAAAAACTTAGGTTTTGGCCAGGGAGAAAAGCAGATGGGTCGGTGCCTACTACTACACCTGGGGAGGTGCCTAAGTCAGAACGAGGAGACTGAAAGGAGATTGGCTACAGGGGGTAATGGTTCAGGGGACAAGCATAGTTATTCTAAGCCATCCAGTGAGATGATTGGCTACAAAAATGTAGATGATATCCCTTCTACAAGAGATCTTATGATTCAGGTTGATACAAAGAACGATGCAGTTTTGGTACCAATTTATGGTGTTATGATTCCTTTTCATGTAGCTACTATCAAGAGTGTTTTGAGCCAATGGGATGGAGGCATTTCTTATATAAGGATAATTCTCAATGTTCCAGGGACAGGTTTTAATGCAAACTACATGCCAACCACAAAATTTCCAAGCAGCATTTATGTGAAGGAAATTTCTTTTTGGTCGAAGGATTCACGGCATGTCAACCAGGTTGTTCAGATGATCAAATCCCACAAACGCTCTGTAGCATTGAAAGAATATGAGAAAGAAGAAAGATCATTGTTTGAAGCATCGTTCAAATGCAACTGGAAGTCAAGGGCATGTGGCAATTTAATTTTATGAATGACAAATGGAAAATATCGCAGTTTTTCAGGCATAGATCGAACCAAATGGCAGACGCAGTTTTTAGTTACAGGGAGGTGGCAGGAGGTTATAGCACCGATCCTCCAACTGGCAGCCAGTCTCAAACAACCTCCAACATTCAACTGATTTTGCATCTATATGTTTTAATGCTGTTAGAGTGGATTCGCCAACAAACCTCAACAAACTCCAGATGTTCAAACAACAGTTGTCAAATCGATTTTTTTTTGGATTTGTTGTTTCATTTGTTTTAAAAAATAGTCCACGGGTGTCAATTGTTGTAACTTATTTTCTATTTTTAGAAAGCAGAGAGGTAGAGCTCGGTTCTTGAAAGGTTGGGGGGTTTGTTTATTATTTATAGAGATGTTAAAAACAGAGAAGGGGTTCGACTGGGGCTGAGTGAGAGAGGTTTCGACCTGTGTGAGAGGGTTCCACATGAAGTTTTTTGATTTTCTTTGCTGAACTAGGATCCTAGATTTTTTAGGAGTATTTTTGTAATCTTTAAGATGATCAATCAGTAATGGGCATGTTTTCTTTTACAGGATTCTTGTGTGGAGATATTGGTGGAGTTTGTTCTCTGTTAAATTAATTTTACTGTCATCTTTCTCTTGTTTCAGTTCTTATTGTCAGAAGAAAGTAAACAGAGAAGAATTTATTGGAAAATACTCTGCATCTGTCCTTTTGACAATCTTTATGTTATTCATCTAAAGAGCTCGGTCAAGGAATTCTTAGCTTCTCCTTTGCTAGGATTTTTCCTCCCCTATTTTTTCCTCAAATCGACACCATCAAAACTTAATTTGATCCAATATTTATGCTACCTTGCCCTGTGTAAGAACTTTGTCTAGATCTGAGAAGTCAAACAAAATATTCAAGTGCTGACCCCATTTGCCCAATGGCCCTCCTTGTTGTCCCAAACTAACCATTTAAAAATCAGAAACCCCATACTTTCATAGCTAGCCTAACATCCATCCCTTACAAACCAAGTTAAATATAAAGGAGAGATCCCTCTCCGAGTCTTGGAGGGCTAGATCCAAGAATCCAAGCGGTTCGAGGTTACCTCTGTGATTGCCTTAGCAGCCTTAGGCAAATTACAGAGTGCTAACACATCGGGCGCATGTGCACTTTTACGGCATTTTCGATTGGTGCATGTGCATGCGTTTCCTGTATATCCTTAGCACATGCTAATTTTATAATTGGTTGTATAGTTTTTGACCTTTTGGAAATGCATTTTTGGTCATTTTTGGTCCATGGATGAACTAATAACTGTTTGAAGATGCTAGATTCCTATAACCATTTGCGGATGAAATTTTAGTGATAACAGTGTCCTCCCGCTATTCCTTCATGTGATTCTATCAGTATCCTAGGCCTCTCATGTTCTAGCGTGCATATTCTCAATATGTTGCCTGCCCCCATTTTATATAAGTGACCGAAGATCAACTGGTAGTCGGTTGCTCGGAAAACCATATTTTTTCTCTGTGTGGTGTTAAATTCCTATGGCAAAGTCCCTGTACTTAAATACTCAATATTGTCAGCAAAATAATCATCTGCAATCTAAAATGAAAATAATTGCACGTCATGGAAGATATCCTATAAGTTTGTAGGATCCTTTCCATTGGTGACCCTTGACAAGTGATCAGGACCTACATTCAACTTCCCTATTTTAACTATGACTTCAAAGTCAAATTCGTGAAACAACAGTAACCATTGACAGAGTCTCCCCCCCAACACTGGCTTGATGACTAGGTACTGGGTTGAATGATTTGTGAACATCTTGAAATGTTTTCCAAGTAGGTAATTCCTGAACTTCTTAAGCGAGTAGACCATAACTAGGCCTTCCCTCTCTATAGTGTTGTAGTTCTGCTCCGATTTTGACCGTTTTTTGCTAGCAAATGCTATAGAATGATCCAATTCTCCTGCTCCTGGTTGCACCAAAATATCTCCCAAGGATATGGCTGATGCATCTACGTGTACATGGAATGTCTTCTCTCAGTATGGAAAGACTAAGATGGGTGTTGTGACTATCTTCTCCTTCAGGGTGTCCAATCTACGCTAATAGTCCTTGTAATGTCCCCACTTTGGGACATCATCACAGCGCATAGATTTATGATGACCAGAGTAGCCAAATGGATGCTATAGGAAGTACAGGGGTATTTGAGAGGCATTGTGGGGTCCAACTTGCATTGATGATCATATTCCATCATTATGAGCCATTCCTCACAGGTTGGCTTTGGTTTCGTTGCATTCCGACGATTTCCAGGATTTTGACTATTTTGAGCTATAAGTCAATGGAATTCACTGAAGAGGTCATTTTGGGCACATTACTTGGAGGAACCTCTCAGTGTAATAGCTCTTTGGAATCAGGAAGAGAAACACTACAGGATGGGATGGCTAGAAGTGACTTTCAGTGCCAAGGGAAGCCACAAGGAGAGATAAGGAGCTTTTTAAAGGTAAAAAGGTTAATTAATTAATTAAAGTGATTTAATTAATTAAATAAATATTAATAAAATGAAAGTCACTTTGGAGGGACAAGGTGAGCCAAAAAATATAAAGGAAAGGCAAGGGCCTCTTCTCATGGATTCATGTATGTTTATCAATTTGATATTTGGCTTTAGCTAGTGAGCCCATCTCTTGGGGGTTTTGAGGGTTTTGACTTAACAAACCCTAGAGGACAATTCGGTGGTGAAAGATTCCACCTAGTTTGTCCCAAGCTTGGTCTCAGAGATGCAATACTCTCCCACGCCATTCTAGTCAGATCCACATCAGTGCAGGAGGTTCTACACAACCACAGGCACAAGAAGAGGAGGAGGGTGCATCATTGGGGGTTTCCAGCAAGGGGGGCGCACCATCCTTGGAGAGAGATTCATTGTAGGAGGTTGGCAGGGCCGTTGAGGATTCTATCACTTAGGTTTTCATTACAGGGCCTTGGACATCAGATCTAGTTCTTTCTCAGATAGTTTTATGGCTCAGATTATTTCTTGAGCAGTGGGGCGAATTGAAGTGAAGGAGGGAATTTTTGAGATCCATATCTAGTTCGTTTGGAGAGGTTACACTTCAGATTTGACCCTGATACTTCACCTAGTGACTTGCAGTGTCCCGATCTATATTTCTGGAGAGTTTCAGATCATTTGGAGGCCTCCTTCAGTAGGGCCAAATTATCTAGGGCTTCAGTCACTTAGTGGGGCACACCATTTAGTGGGGGATTTCAGATCTACAGATATTGAGAGGGATCTTGGAGATTCGGGCACCTAGGTTGTTCTTACCATCACCCGATCTATCAGTTGGCATATTTCTTGGGGTGATTGGACACTTTTGGGAGCAAGGATGAATTATTGAGGGTTTCAGCCTTCTATTGGAGCATGGCATTCTTCAGCTGGAGAGTTTGGCATTCAGATCTGCTGTATTGATTTTCATTTCTTATTCAGCCTTTGGAGGCATATTTTGTATTAGAGGGAGCATTTTTTAGCAACTCTTATCTATTGTCTATCTTCTTGGCCATCTGTTGAGCATTCTAGATCGGCATCTTCATTGTAGCAGGTTTCTCTATTTTATGAATAAAGAAGAATTGAGATGTTTTGTCTTGTCTATATTATTGCATATGGTTGAGGTATGTTCCATGGTTATCTCTTTATGTTATTTTCTGTATACACACATATAAACACATCTAAAAAGTAGATCAGCAAAGTTTTTGACGAAATACCTCACTCAACAATTTTTTTTTAAAAGACACCAAAACAGTGACGATCCTTGCATAATGGCTTGGGATCATTACAGTGGTATCAGAGCTTAGATTCTTGCCATCCAGTGGGAATTATCACATGTATATAGAGCCATAGAGGGGTCTTCCATAAGAAGAGATGAATATTAGGGATTTTTCTAGAGAGACTGTACATCATAGATGGGAATATTTCTATGACCTTATTGAGGAAACTAGGGCTCAAGTAACATTCCAACAATATTTATCCATGAAAAATCCTGGGTGGAGCACAGATGAGATTACATTCTGGGTCAATAAGGCAATGGAATACATGGAATCAGAGGAAGCATGGAGAAACCCCACACCCATTAGGAGCATGCAACTTTTCTACAGTTGCAAGGTGCCTTGGGAACCAGATCATAGGTGTAGGGGTAAGGGTAATAAGCATATCATTGAGGTACACTATGATCGTGATGATGAGGATTCAAAGAAGTCGGATGATGACAGTGAATCTGGCACAAAGGCTAGTGATGGTGACTCTACTTCAGAGGATAGTGATGATGAATCTTGCACAGAGGCTAGTGATGCTTGCACGCTTGAGGAGGAGGATGACCCTTATGTAGTGGATAGGCAACTAGATGGACAAGATGATAGCCCCAGTGTCTCAGTAGACACATCACATACCCTTGAAGACCTTACACCTCAGTAGAGTAGTGACACTAGTGGGGAGTCACACATGTTAGCACCTAGAGATGATGAGCTTCCTATGAGGGTCGTGACACATCTGTCACCTGTTCAGACACCCATGATAGCCACGTCACATGAGGAGATCAGTGGCATGTCAAGTATGATGGATGATCCTAGTGTGAGGGATGCACACCATGGATAGGTAGACCCATAGATCCAGGAGGAGGTATAGGACGTACAGGTAGTTGACATCACACATAAAGTTCAGCTAGAGGAGATGGAGTCACAGCTATTGGAGACTCCATTGGTTGAGAAAATTGTAGAGGTTGACGGGTGGATGGAGCACTTACTTTCAGGATCATATTGCATTGATGAGGATGCACTCTTTAGTATTTAGGATGAACATAGCATGTGTCTTGACACAACTATATGGGATCCAGGCGCAGATGATAGTAGTAGGTTGAGTGCACAGGAGGATACAACTACTCATACATGATACAGTGTGAGTCAGGGGGAGATGGCATCTAGTGATGGGATGCAGTGGCATCCAGGAGCACTCAGCAACACAGGAGACAGTGGTTAGTTCAGCATGTCATCTTATGTAGAGGGTGTTCTTGGGGATTCTGGAGTTTGCACTAGCAGGACTGACACTAGAAGTGAGGGGTCTAAGATGGCACCTCAGTATGACCATGATTAGGAGTCACACCACTTAGAAGCACAGTTGAGATTTAGTGAGGCTATAATTAGGGCAGCCACTAGATGTATTGATGACATGCATGTAGTGATGGTAGATTACTGTCGGAGAGCATCAGTGGCACAAGGGAGCTCAGATGAAGGATTTTCCATGGATGATTTTCACACTCTCCAAGAGAGAGTATCTGTGATGAGGACTGACTACTAGCAGTTGTTGACAGACAAGGATTATCTACTGAGGGTTAGTGAGATGTATCATGAGGCTCTGAGGGAGTAGGAGTTGGAGATGGACTGACTCACTCAGGAGTTGGAGAGCACTCGAGGATTCTTAAGAGGCACACAGACTGCCCTTCTAGAATTAGAGTCTAGATCAGACGAGTCTCTTGAGGAGATCTATCAAAGATCCACTTCATTTGTCTTAGTGGACACTTAGATGTATCAACCAGTCACGTTGACAAAGGATGTTGATGATCTAGCAGAGGAGCACCAGTTGTTGGGAGACACTTCCATTTGTATCTTGGGAGTGGTTGATCTCCATATAGAGATTTATCCAGCAACACGCCTAGGATCGATGATATAGCATGAGTCTGAAGATGACGACATGAGTATGTCGGAGCATACGATGATGAGGGATAGTTCACAGAGTCATACCGAGATGTATGGTGGCATTCAGAGGGGTATAGTGCCTTGCAGAGGGGAGACACAACTAGGGGAGCATGCAGATGTCAATCCTTTGCAGCAGAACCTAGTTATGAGAGATCACCTTCACCATTTCAGCAGTTGCATGGGAGATGAGAGATGGAGGTTGGTTTACCAACAGTTGGAGGAGTTGCTTCTGATTGTACCTGATGATTAGGGGTTAGTGATGACTACAGGTGAGTAGTTATCATGGATATCGATGGACAAGCTTCTAGTCAAATCCTTGGGATTGACCAAAGCATGTGACGCCTTCCAGTACTACAGTCAGCTGTTGATGCTTCTATTAGCTTGTCCTGGCACTTTTATCATAGACATCAGCATGAGGAGGGATAGGTTGTGGTTGAGGGCATGGAGAGTGAGTAGGCCGAGGCTACATGATAGGAGTACTTTTACGGCATACAACAGGTCAAATGTGGACTATGTTAGGTAGACAGTTGAGACTTGGTATGTGACGGTGAGCATCATAGACCAGGTGATGATAGATGAGTGCAAAGGGCTTCAGACAGTGATCAGTCCAGCACAGGAGCAACCAGTGGAGACTGGAAGTGATAAACTTCCAACTTTACCATGGGATCTGGGTGTTCATTTGGCTAGTAGGATGTCTGACTACATGGTGACCCAGGGTGCACCAAAGAGTCACACACTCCACCTTGGTTTGGTTTGGAGTGGGTCTACAAGTACTTGTCTTATGGGGTGAGATATTTTATTCCACTTGATCATCATGATAGGGCATGTAGATGTTTGGACAGGTACTTCTACTACAAAGGTATCTTCACTGATACAGTTTCTGGGCAACAGGTCCAATGGTCATAGGTATTTTAGCAGGAGGACCCAGGAGAGGAGGGTTCAGGATGTATGCAGAGGGTAGACAATCATGGTTGGAGTAGTGCAGTGTCAACATGAGGATCTTCGACAGAGGTTAGCATGGGACCCAAGGATTGCAGGATTGAGCGGTTCATTGGCTAACAAGGGAGAGTGGACCATTGTAGAGGAAAGTTATTCTAACTTTCCATTTAGCATCAATGTTGAGGGGAGCACAACGCTTGAGGGTGTCTCATGGAGGTTTTGTAGTACCTCATTCTGGCATCAGTATTTGCAGTTGATGGAGGCTATGTGGATCTTGGTAGAGACTAGGTGGATGGAATCACTCTGGGATGAGGCCATGTGTCAGGTACAGGAGACTCACAGAGTTGGTGTATTTCAGGATTATGTGTCCTGGGGGCTAGTAGTTCATGACTTGATATGGGACCCAGGGGGCATCATGTGTGATTGTTCATCTTTTGATGGGTTCTACTATACAACCCACAGGTGGACATGGGATCCTAGTATTTTATTTGAGATGATTTGTTTATTTCTCGAGGACAAGCAATTTTCTAGCAGGGAGGACTGTAATGTCCCCACTTTAGGACATCATCATAGGGTAGAGATTTATGATGACCAGAGTAGCCAGATGGATGCTATAGTGAGTATAGGGGTATTTGAGAGGCATTGTGGGGTCCATCTTGCATTGATGATCATATTCCATCATTATGATCCATTCCGCACAGGTTGGCTTTGGTTTCGTTGCATTCCGACGATTTCCAGGATTTTAACTATTTTGAGCTATAAGTCAATGGAATTCACTAAAGAGGTCATTTTGGACACATTACTTGGAGGAACCTCTCAGTGTAATAGATCATTGGAATCAGGAGGAGCAACACTACAGGATGGGATGGCTAGAAGTGACTTTCAGTGCTCAAGGAAGCCACAAGGAGAGATAAGGATATTTTCAAAGGTAAAAAGGTTAATTAATTAATTAAAGTGATTTAATTAATTAATTAAATATTAATAAAATGAAAGTCACTTTGGAGGGACAAGGTAAGCCAAAAAGTATAAAGGAAAGGCAAGGGCCTCTTCTCATGGATTCATGTATGTTTATCAGTTTGATATCTGGCTTTAGCTAGTGAGCCCATATCTTGGGGGTTTTAAGGGTTTTGACTTAACAAACCCTAGAGGACGATTCGGTGGTGAAAGATTCCGCCTAGCTTGTCCCAATATTTGTCTCGGAGATGAAATACTCTCCCACACCATTCTAGTCAGATCTACATCAGTGCAGTAGGTTCTACACAACCATAGGCACAGGAAGAGGAGGAGGGTGTACCATTGGGGGTTTCCAGCAAGGGGGGCGCACCATCCTTGGAGAGAGATTCATTGTAGGAGGTTGGCAGGGCCATTGAGGATTCTATCACTTGGGTTTTCATTATATGGTGTTGGACATAAGATCTAGTGCTTTCTGAGATATTTTTATGGCTCAGATTATTTCTTGAGCAGTGGGACGAATTGAAGTGAAGGAGGGCATTGTTGAGATCCAGATCTAGTCCGTTTGGAGGGGTTACACTTTAGATCTGACCCTGAGACTTCACCTAGTGACTTGCAATGTCCTGATCTATATTTCTAGAGATTTTCATAGCATTTGGAGGCCTCCTTCAACAGGGCCAAATTATCTAGGGCTTCAGTCACCCAGTGGGGCGCACCATTCAATGGGGTATTTCAGATCTACAAATATTGAGAGGGATCTTGGAGATTCGGGCACCTGGGTTGTTCTTACCATCACCTGATCTATCAGTTGGCATATTTCTTAGGGTGATTGGACACTTTTGGCAACAGGGCTGAATTATTGAGGGTTTCAGCCTTCTATTGGAGTGTGGCATTCTTCAGCTGGAGAGTTTGGCATTCATATCTGCTTGTATTGATCTTCATTTCTTATTCATCCTTTGGAGGCATATTTTGTATTAGTGGGAGAATTTTGTAGCAACTCTTATCTATTGTCTATCTTATTGGCCATCCGTTGAGCATTCCAGGTCGGCATCTTCATTGTAGCAGGTTTCTCTATTTTATGAATAAAGAAGAATTGAGATGTTTTGGCTTGTCTATCTTATTGCATATGGTTGAGGTATGTTCCATGGTTATCTCTTTCTGTTATTTGCTACATACACACATATAAA
>ML778871.1:1139505-1166102 GCA_009831015.1 Picea engelmannii | reverse complement strand
GTTTTGGCTTGTCTATCTTATTGCATATGGTTGAGGTATGTTCCATGGTTATCTCTTTCTGTTATTTGCTACATACACACATATAAACACATCTAAAAAGTAGATCAACAAAGTGTTTGACGAAATACCTCTCTCAGCAAAAGTTTTTTAAAAGACACCAAAACAGTGATGATCCTTGCATAATGGCTTGGGATCATTACAGTCCTCATTCCACTGAAACTTAGTATCCTTCTTGAGTAATTTATCCATCAGCGCAGTGATCTGCGTATACCCCTTTATAAAGTTTCTGTAGTATCATGTATGTCCCAATGTGGCCCTCAACTGGCACACTGATTTTGGTGGTGGTAAGTTCACAATGACTGCAATATTTGCAGGATCCACAATCAAACCTTGTTTGCATACTATGTGACCCAACAAAATTCCAAAGGGTGTTCCAAATATACATTTCTTAATGTTCAAGTATATTTTTCATTTCCTGCATCTTTCTAACATCAACCTCAACACCTCTACACGATCCTTCAATAGGTTGTACACTATCCAATCATCCAAATATACCTCTAGCAACTAATGGATGAATTATTTGAAGGCAACAATGACTACTCTGGAAACAATTGTTGGTGCATTCTTTAGTCCAAAAGGCATGAATGTGTACTGGTATCATCCCCATTCTGTTGCAAAGGTATTCTTGTTCCAATCTTTTGGTGCTATCTTGATTTGGTTGTAGCCTGAGAATCCATCAGTGAATGAGTATGCTTCCCGACCTCCCACATTTTCTAGGACTTCATTTGTAGAGGGTGTAGCAAAGGGGTCATGTAGGAAATCATCATTGAGATTTCTTAGTTCTACACATATTCTTATGCCTCCTTCCTTATTCTCCTGAATTACCATAGGGCTTATCCATTCTGATTCTTCTACATGTTCTATGATTCCTGCTTCGAACAATCTGTCAATTTCTGCTCTTACATTATGCTTGTATATGGAGTTCAATCTATAAGGCCTCTGTCTAATAGGTATTGACTCTGGTTTGAGAGGGATATTCATCTCTCCAATTTCTCCTACAATACCCTTCATTTCTATGAAGGTCGTTGGGAACAAGTCATTGTACTCACGTAGTAAATCCGTTATCCTTTCCACTATTTGCTCGTCCCAGTAGTCCCCAATGTTGTCCATTTTGGGATTCTCAACTGTCCCAATGTTGAATTTTTTCACCTTGATCGACGCAACAATTACTTTTGATTCTAGGGGTGGACCTTCCACTTCTCTTTCGCCTTCAACTTCCTCGATTTGAATATCACGCGGGTCGTCTTCATCTGGTCCTTCTTCCTGCACATGGTAGCATGAAAACAGTTATTTCACTATCTATTTGTTCTTTTGTTTTTCTTTTGTTATGAGTTCAACTTCAGGTTCCTTAATGAATATCACCCCTCTTATTTGTTTAATTGATGTATCTATGTTCGGGTTCTCATGCTCAAATGATAAAGTGGTTGTAAAGTTCTATTGTATAGTTGTCCAGCTCATAGTTCCTTTGCGTAGTTCCTGGTCCATGTACCAGTTTACTAGGATTCCCTCTAATGTGTGTAAAAAAGGATGAGGCCATTCCTCTAGGGGTGTCATTTTCCATATCTCTATGCACTTCTCCAAGTATTTCGTTGGTTCCCCTTATCCATTGTATTTATGAGTTGTGCTCCTCTTTTGTTCTGCGCCAAATATGATGCACAATAGTCTTTTGCATTGGTACTAGTCCTTGATTGTTTATTTGTGTGTGCCCCACCATAATGCAGGTGTTTCCTTAAGTGCGATGTCGGGAGCCAACAATATCTGACTATCTGATACTTCCTCCTCGTATCTCGTTAGGAATTCTTCCAAGTCGTGTATTCCATGGAAACTTGGAGGTTCTCTGATTTCTATCCCAACCCACCTTACTGCGCAGTCTATTCATGCACATCTTCTAGTTGAGACCTCATGTAGGCATTACTGCCAATTCTCTAGACCCATGTCTGAGTTGGAAGCACATGATGTGATACTTCTCCATCTAAGTACACCATCGATAGTTGGATTGATGTAATATTCAGTGTGTGTGGTGGTTCAATACATCTGGTTAATTTATTCCAGGTCTAAACATGTTGGTTCCACAAATATTTCGTCTTTTGATGGATCTAGAGGTGTGATAACCCTGTATTTGTCTGACTCAAATATCATCCTCTTGGTCGTCAAGTTGATTATCGCATGATTTTCAAATTCCCAATACAATCCCAGTAATTCTGGATATGGTGTTGTGCCATCCATGATTTCGATCACTTCGAAGTCTGCCATAGTGCGCACTCCGTCCATATCTACTGTCACTCCTTTCAACCTCCCTATTGGCAGAACTCTATGTTGGTTTTCTAACTTCAGTTGGACTGGTGAGTAGCCTAAGGTAGGTTCTCCCATGAATTTCCATGTCTTTTTGTGTAATACATTCAATTCAGATCCCAGATCTAATATCACATCACCCATGTTAAAATCTTCGATGTTGGAATTCAATCTAAACTCTCTGCTGGTTCTCCTTATGGAATGGAGGTGATTGACTATCCTTTGTTCTAACTTACTATTAGAGTTTGTGGTACATCTATCTAATAGGTTCTGTAATACTAAAACATATGATGGATCCTTAAATACTTGAATATAGGATTGTAAGAAAGTTTTAATACAACTTACTTGGTTTCCCCGGTGGACTTCACTGGTATGGTCCAATGCTGACAACATTTCATATGTTGGGATGTAGTGATTATGTTGCACGGTAGATGTAGATGCAACATTATGCTTGAGAAATTTTTGTCTGGCCTCCTTAAAGGTCTCCTTCTCCTTTCCTGTATCAAATTGCTTGGGTAGCTTGGTGTTCTTCTTAATCCACTGGTACTGTACTGGTTCTTGTTTGGATGCATCTTCTCCTGTTTTATCACCTTCACGTGTCACTATTTTTATGTTTCTTCCTTCATCCCTCGCTTCTGATGAAATCCACTAAAAATTCTAATTGTTCTAATTCCTCTTTTCCTGGATATTTACTAATAGCGTTGGACATTCTTCCATGTCATGATTCGATGTGCGACAATACATACAAGTCGTTGGTGGAAGTGGACATTCTCTTCCAAAGTGTCCTAGTTGTTGGAAGTTATGGCACACTACTGGGCCTCTTCCACCTCCTATGTACCCAGATTGATCTCCGCGTAGTGTATTGTATTGAGGTACCTGATTATACTACGCAGGGTTATACTACAATTGCGCAATGTTATACTATTGCGGCTGCATGTTGTTATATTGTTGCGGTGTAGTATTATATCATGGTGGTGCCTGATTAAATTGTGGTGGAGCTTTCCCTGTCATCATTTCGTCTTGCACCTTATATGTGTTTAATGTCCTTTTCCCTCATCAGATCCATTGTTCTGCAGTCTTTGTCATCGTTCCCTACTGATTTTCAAAAAGTGCAGTATGCATTCTTTGGTACTGTCTGGTATTTCTGCATCATAGGACAATGATATGGATCATGCCCATGCATCTTGCAAATTTCACACCAGGGTCCTCCTGTTGGCAAAGGGTTTGGCATCCTTATTGCCATATATTGCATGAATGTTGGAAATTCGTTCTTATGGTGCTCTTTTGTTCTACATGTGGTACACCAAACAAATTCTTGCTTGTCCTTTCCCTTATTCTAACTGAGTTGAAAGGTAAGATTCTTCATATCCTCCTTCAACTCCTCTATAGTTGGATCTGTCTTGTGGTACTGATTCTCCTCCATTTGTAAGGCTTCCTGAAGAGCCTCTGCTTGAGATTGGAATTTATGTTGCCTGAGTGGGTATTTCAGGTGCAGTAACAAAGAATTCACAAATAGATGCCTATGATGCATATCTGTCATGGCATACCTCAACTTCCCTTTCAAACGTTTAAATTGCTTGTCAATTTCCCAAACAGATTCTCTTGGTTTCTATCAGATTTATATCATCTCATTCATGTATTGATCCTCATATCTCGGCTTTTGGAACTCATTAATTAGTAACTTATTAATGTTTGTCAGTGTCCTTTTTGTCCCAGGTGCACTATTTACGTTCAGACTCATGTACCAGTCTAGTGCGTGGTCTCTTAGCGTAATGGCTAGATGCGCAAGTTTAGTGTCTTAATCAATGATATGTTTTTCTTCCCAGATACTTGCATAAATGAACAAGTGTTTCTCAAGGTCTTCTGCTTCCTCGCCTCAAAATTCTGGTAACTGAATTGTGGGATCATGTCCTTCCATTGCAAACTATGTTGGACTATTACTTCTACGCAGTGTAGGCCCTTGACTAATATTTCTTGAACTATCTCCCCTAGTTGTTGTTCCTTGTGTGGATGTACTTCCTGTTGTCCTCCTTCTCCCAAAGCTCGGTTGTCTAAATAGTGGTGTTCCTGTTGGTGTATTAGTTGCACATGGGTTCATGGGCTCCACATTGACATTAACATGGATAGGATTGATGCCTTCTATTTCTGATCTTGGACCTCTTGTCTTCCTCTCATATGTTGCGTGCAAGATTTCCTCAATCTCTTCAACAACCCAAAGATCCTCTACCTCTTCTTCATCACTTGTCAAGCCTTCCCTCGTGGCTACAACTCTCTTCTTGGTGTTCACCTTATATTGGTAGGGTACTCCACTGCACGTCTTTCCAGTTGTCACCATGATTCGCTTGATTTGTTCGTCATCCATCATGATTGCGTCCAAGGCTTCCTCCTTCTTTCCTTTATCCACTTCTCCTTCCATTTCTCCTTTTTCTATTAGTGCTTTCTCCCTTCCCCCATGCACGCAGGGAAGTTTAGCTGTATGATTCCATTTTCATTACACATTTTTAATAGAGAAAATTATTAATAGAAGTATACAATGATCTAATATACCTTCCTCGAGGGCCACATAGAAACTCTTGCTCCGCTACATTGTATGACTTCATTGTATCGATTACAAATTCTGTTATTAATCCTACTACAATGTTTTCAAGCCAAAATTCTACTGCGTGAGTGAATTTGTTGTTCACCTACCATAACTATGCGATCTGAATTGAAGTCCACTCTAACTTTCGGATCCAATTTGTTGCGTGGTTATCCTTCAAACTCAATATCCACTCATGCAATAAGTGTGGAAAATCACAGAAAAAAACTTTGTGTAGATTAGTAAACACATATTTCTCAAGATATTTGTGCGGTGTTACTCTAGGGTTTCTGCTATCTTTCTGTGCAAAATCGAGCTCCTTTGTCTTTAGCCATCTTTCGATCTATGCTTTTGTGGGATTCCATGGTCTCAACATCCCCTTCTAGTGGCACATTTTTTCATCTTTTTGTCGCTCGATTCGGTATTATTTTGACCCACCTTCTGCAGATCTTACATTATTTTGACAAATCTTCAACAAAACACACATTCTTTTACCAGATTTTCAACAGATCCCATCCACTCAATCATATGTTGTTCCAACCGAAAACATAACCATTTGTTGGTTTCTTATCTAAGCTATTATTTTAACATGATTGACGTAGGTTCATGCTTTCTAGGGTTCCAACAAAGCCTCTAAAACTATCGGCCCTCCTGGTAAATCAGAATGCAACGCAGTACACAGAGTGCATTGCACAGTTTCACCCAAGATAGTCATAATGGGTGACTGCAATACTCAAGTGCTTGCAGTCTAGGATTAAGTGGGGATCTGTCAGTGCGTGTTGTGGATTATATTTATTTTACTAAGCAATATTATGTCATTCATCGATCTTAGTTATCCTAATGTTCCTTATGCATGCATGCAAATCCAAAGATCTAACTATTTCAACAAATCATTTATATGATATTTAACCATTAACAACAAATATACAACCAACAATAATTCCACACAACACATGAGTTACCATGGTTTGCCCCCTCCTGGGCTACATCCACAAATATTTGGTTCTAAGGCTATTTTATTATAGGTTTTTCATGCATGGTGTCGCGCACACTACAACTTTTTTCATACATCCATCAATAGACTCCACGACCTTTACCAGGTTGACTAGATCACACCAGGCTCCTAATCCTGTGATCTAACCCTTAATGTTGAGTTCATTTTCCCTCCCATAGCTCAATATCTTACAAAAATGTATCAGATCATACCAGTGTCACATACCTGTTACTCTATCTCATGCAAGTAACTCATAACAATCATCAAAGAGACTGAACCCCCTCCTAAACCTCATAGGTGTCTATTTATGTCTATTCTTGGCTCATCAGTCATTACATTCTCTTACCAAAACCCTAATCTAATTAGGTCTTATTGCATGATGGCCTTGCATTCTTTTCTCCTCTGCATAAGCGCTTTCTTCTGCTGCTTTTCTTCCATTTGTATTTCTTTTCCTTCTTCTTTCATGCGTGCCTCGCATGCTTTTCCTCCAACTGTCTGGACTTCGCATCATTCTTTTTTCCCCAAAATGGGCCTATGCCCAACAGGTACATTTTGGGATCCCAAAAACCATTATCTCATACCTTGATAGTCGGTTCCTCATCTCATTCTGGTCGAGCCTTTGGTCATTGCTGGATACCAAGCTCACCAAATCCACTGTCTTCCACCCCCAGAAAGATGGCCAAAATGAGGTCATCAATTAGATGGTTGTACATATCCTGCGCATGTATAATTCAAAACACCCTCACACATGGGATGAGAGTCTTCCCTATGTCCAACATATCTACAACTGAGCTCGACATAGCTCAACTGGCCATAACCCCTTTCAGGTGGGGTTAGGATGGGCCCCATGGATGTTGTACTACCCATGGCGACCACCTCAGTTGACTTGTCCCTTGATCCACTAGAAAATGAAAAAGCCACCCATTTCATTGAGTGAATCCATCACATCCACCAACAGGTTCAAGATATTCTACAGAAGTCTAATGCCAACTACAAGCAACACCATGATCAACATCGGGAGCCACATAAGTTTCAAGTGGGCAACAAAGTTTGGTTGCATTTGCAGAAAGAATGCTTTACAGGGCCCCATTGGAAGCTTCACCCACTCTGTTATAGGTCATACACCATAACTAAGGCTATGGGTGACAATGATTTTGAGCTCAACATTTCCCCCTTCCTTGGTTTGCATCCAGTCTTCAACATGGATCTCCTTCGGCCATATTTCCCACCATTATTGGACACCTCAGAGATAATAGAGAAGTTGACACCAACAGAGCTCAACCTTGACTTCATGCAATAGGAATACAGTGATAATATTGTGGACACACAGATCAAGGGTACTCGACAACAAAGGATCCAACTTTATCGAGTCGTCAAAGCAGGGCAACTCCTACACCAAGGAAAGTGGCTCACTCGAGGCCAACTTCAACAGAAATTTATTCATCTTATGGGGGAACTCAATGAATGTATACCATTTCCTCCTAAGGAGGGAGGATTGATCCAGGTGGATTTTGGTGGCCACCCACCTATTCCATTGGCTCGAAAAACAATTTTCCACCTTGGCAGTTTTTGACAGTTTTTCGGGTTCCAAACTTCTAAGGCCATTTTGAGGCCCTAAACGACGTATTTTGGGAATTTGGGGCCCATAAGACTGCTAAATTCAATACCATGGGTTAGTCAAAAGTTTTTCTTCTCAGTTAGACCTTTCCAATGGGCTATCATGCACCTAAAATGGAGATCATATGCAAAAGTTACGACCCCAGAAAGTTGATGTACTAACTTAGCCAAACAGGACCCACATGACTTTTGGCACTTCATCTCCTAGGGTTAGGTTTTTGGATGTCTAGGGTTTTTTACATTCATTTTTATGGTAAAATTCCTTCAAAGCCTCATTGTAACCATATTCTTGCAAATGAGCACAACCGTCACATCTCTTCTCAGAGATAAGCCGCCACCATTCCAACAAGCTTGTTTTCCACTGCATTTTACAGTTTCATCTTATTTCCTTATTGAATAGAAAACCAATTTTATTGTATCTCTATTATTTTTTGTTGAGAATATTTTAATAATATGTATTCATTTCATTCTTCTCATAAAATCCAGATCATTTGTATCAGAGCGGTCTACTCCTTGTCATTTTAATGCATGTCCCCAATGAGGTCAGGGTACAAAGAATTGGGTCTCGAGATTGTTTCTCTTGAGGAAAAAATCTCTTGCATGCCCAAGATACCTCTCATGGAAGGAGAAAACAAAGATGATGGGACATGATATCCTTTCAAAATGTTGATTGAGGAATCCCTCATGCAACAAATGAATGAGATGATGGATAGTTTCACACAAATCCTTCGGTGGCTACCAATAGGCGACGCATCTTCCTCGAGCGGAGGCGCCACGCCCCTTCAAGGTAGAAATCAACTTTGATATTCCTATATTTGAAGGTCAGATAGACACAGATGTTGTAGACAATTCGTTGAATCTACTAGAAGGGTATTTTTCTGTCCATAACTTTTCAAATAGAGAAAAGATTACGTTTGTGCTCCTTAAAGCCTTACCCCATGTCAAATATTGGTGGGAAAATTTATGTGAGCAAAAGGAAATAGAGGAACCCTCATTATTTACAGTCATGGACACCTGGGAATCCTTAGGGGATGTCATTAAGGAACAATACTACCTTTTTAGAAGTTATGATGACTTGTATACCAAATGAACCACGCTGCTCCAAGAAAGAGACCAAGCAGTGCCAGAGTTCACAAATATCTTCCATACCTTGCGCACCAAGCTGGGTATCAAAGATTCAGAGTGACATCAAGTGCTCAAGTATCGCGGTGTTTTTCATAGATAAATCTAGACTGAAATGGAAATTTTGGACATATCTTCCTTGGGCGCAGCCTACCAATATGCTGTGAAAATCAAGCAGAAGCTCAAAAAAAAGACGTGACAATTTGGGCCTAGGAACCCCTCACAGCAAAATCCAGGAAAGGGAGGCCCCAAACCACAGAACAAAGTACATAGAAAAGATGGAGAGTATCAGGAAAAAAGTTCCAAACCATAAGCAAAGAAGGACACTGGAAATACAAACAAAGATATTGGGAAGCAATGTGACTTCCATAAGAGCCCTTGGAATAACACTGTTGAGTGCCACTAAAAGAAGTCGCTAGTGGATGAAGTGAAATCCTTTGAATCAGATGCGAGTTCTAACTCTGAGTCAGAACCAGAAAGGGGAATATGGATCATTGATGTGGAACCTAGTGCCACCGTTTCTACCATAAATCTCTATCTTAGTGAACTAGATGAGCAAGAAGAAGGAGAGCACCTCTTCCATTCACAGATGTGGGTAAAAGTCACCCCTTTGCACTTCATTGTTGATAGTGGTAGCTAGAAGAACCTCATCTCAGCAGAGGTCATCAAGTGGTTGGCCCTACCAACAATGTCACACCCACAACCCTACACCATTGGATGGATCCTCCAAGGAAGCGATCTCTACATCAACCAACAGTGTCGACTGTTGTACGACATCAAGCCCTTTAAAGACGAGGTATTGTGTGATGTTTCTTCTCTCAAAGTTTGTAATGTTCTTTTGGGAAAACCTTATTTATGGAAACGTCATGTTGTATATGAGTCTAGGCCTCATAGTGTTATTATTACTTTGAACAAGAGATTATACAGGATACCCAAGAAAGTCCCTCCTAGTGTTATTTACTTGATCTCTGCCAAGAAATGCACGAAGGTCATCTCTCATACTGGGAAATTTGTCTTCTTCGTGATTCCCTCTCAGAGTGAGCAAAAGATCACAACCACATCCAGGGCCTCCGCAAATGATCTCTCCACATAATAGAAGCAAATGAATAAGGTCGTGGAAGAGTACTGTTGGCAGCCAATTCACATTTTCCACTGTCTTATAAGCTGCCTACACCAATGTTTTGCAAACATCAATTTTTCGTCACAATTTTTAAATAAACGACACTTTTATTTTTTGCGACGTTTGCACATTTACCTTCGTTTTGTTTTCACGACTGTAAGCATGAAAACTTAGTCTTTCGAAGTCGCATTGAAATCATTATTTGAACTATCATGATCCTTCTTGCCAATATGCCTATTGCGCTTACATTTCACTTATCATTATGCAATTGGAAAAACTTTCGAACTATACTCATTGGACATTCTTGGATTGATTGTGTGACTTGGTTTCATTGAGTTTGTAATGAATTGGCATTTGGATTTGCATGTTATTCGACCTACTTTACCATTGGTTACATGAAAATACATAGGCGTTATGGTTAAATCTTTCATATATATCTTTAAATGTGATACCTATGTTCGTATTTTCATAACTATTGGCATGTTGATTATATGAAGACCCATTGACACCTTGGTTAAAATCTTGATATGAGCTGTTACAATACATTGGTGCATGGTTAAACATTTGGTATTGGTTTCAAATTGTATGTTGATGGTTTAAAACTTTGGCATAATGTTGATTATGCATGTTGGTTTATACACTTACTATTGGTTTCATTGGTCAGCCAAGGCATGACTATTGAAATATGCTATAATGGGTAGAACAACTATAAGCCAGTGGTTGTACCATTCGCAATAACTATTGTGCATGGTAGAGATAAGCTCCAACACCTTCGCACGATGACATTTATGCCTATCCCTTCTCCCTGTTTACCTCTGTTCGCTCGGGTAATCCTTTGCGCACTCTACTCATGTGTATGCTATGACCCAAACCCTGGCTCATTCACTGTGTGCTCAGCTCCATGGAACCAGTGGTGCGAATCGAACCAAACAACAACCAAGCCTTGCTGTTATTTGACAATGCCTGGAAGGACTTAGAGGATAACGGTTGGCTCACCTTCGTGTAGAGATTTGAGGGTTTTAACTTATTTGTGGCACAACTATTCGCTCTAATGTTTGATGGCTGTAGAGACAAGGTGGGTGACATCCAGTTGGAAATCGATGAGAAGTTTATAAGTTCTACTACAGGGTTACCTTCCACAGGCCGGCATTGGTTCAAAAATTCAAAAGTGGAAGAGGTTCCATGGCCTCTACTGTTCGTCTCCTGAAAGGTCACCTCTTGTGACAGAGGTATGCCCATATCCATGCTTAAACCATGATGGCATGACCTGTTTTTAATAGTCAAATAGTTTGTGACCTGTGAAGGTCGATATGGACTCATGTTTCTCTACCACCTTCTTTTGTTAATGAATTTTATGGGTTACCCATTGAATATGCCCTTTTACTTCCATCGTAGCCTATATAAAATGTCAAAAAGGTTTAAAAGGTAGAAGGTTGACAGTAGCCTGTTCCACCATGGACTAATTAAACTTATCGTTGTTTATCATTTGAGTTTACATGGTGATAGCTGGAGAGATTTCATCACTCGAAATGGTTTTGATGATACAGACCCTGTCCAGGTTGACAAGCCTGTGGTTAAGGAAACCAGTGTCCAGCCACCCATGCCCTTCCATGTCCTACTTCCCTCTCCTAAACCCTCGATCGACCATGATATTGACTTACCAGACGATGCAGCAGAGAAGGCCGAGGCTATAAAAACGCATGTGAGCAAAAGGGCCAAGGAAAACCCTACTATTATTGCTAAGGGTAAAAAGAACGCTCAGCTTATTTCGAGAATGGCTAGGAATAAACCTAAATCCTCTGCTGAGAAAAATCCCATATTCCTTAGTGAGGATTTGGACTCAGACATAGAACACTTCTTAGCCAGTGAGTACCCTTACTCATAGGGTTTATGCCCCGAGCCACCTTATGATTTCATTTCGAATCTTCCTCCTTGCCTAAGAAATAATCCTAGCTACCCTGGGATCAAACTGCCTAACGAAACCCTTGGCAATGTAATCAAACCCCCACCTATGATTTCAAAACCTACACAGTCTCCCTGTGACCAATGCGATTTATGGTTGGAACGATACTACATCGACGTTTCCATACTCCAATCGAAAATCCAATCATTGGAAAATCAAGTTGCAGTATTGACCAGTCAGAGAGACAAGCTCCGAGCAACCGATAGGAAGCAAAAGACAACTGGCTCCATCGTTTTCAAGAATGTTGAATCGGCCACAACCGTTGTCAACTCCAAATTGTCATGATCTAGCTGTCTGCTTGCCACACAGGTATGATTTTCGATATCATTTTAGTTTTGTGAATGACCAAGATTAATATACTGATTTTAATTTGGTCTTCGAATAGCTCTGTTTAAATTTTGAAATGGTTCTGTCATAATGTGTTCATCCTGTATACATTTCTTTTTGCTAAAAATAAATGAAATTACGTTTTGGATACATGATTTGATCATTCCCAGTTTAGATAGATTTTTTTATCGGATTTGATTGGTCTTTGTTTGGATTTGATTTGTTCGTTTGTCTAATTGAATTAATGAAATTGACATTTTTCTTTCAATTGAATTTTTTTTGTATCTACTCTGAACAGGAAGTTTGTTGTGCTCAACTTAGAATACGATCATGTTTGGATTTGATTTCGTTATGGTTCGTATGCTGTGATTGGAAAACTATTTCATTGAGTTTGGTTGTTATGATCTTTTAATATACGCTCTGTCATGTAATATTCCAAAAACAGGAATACGACTCTGTTCGGTTTCAATTTGGGAAGAATGACTCTGCTTCGTATGAAAACAATACTCTCATTTAAGCCAGTGCAAATAATATTCATGCTCGAATCATGGAACGATTTTGATGTACAATTGTTCGATTCGCTTGATTGGATTGCTGTGTCTTTAGTTAGTTTGATCGATTTTATGAATTAAATTTGTATCAAAAATAGATTGATTGCAATTCTCTTCTCAAACGAGTTTGTTAACTCAGTTCGACTCATGTAATTCCGTTAAAATTGTATAAGGAAATTCGGGTAATAGTTGTTTCAAAATGAATTCAACAAATGATTTCATGAATGATTTTGTGATCCAGGTCTGATTTCTTTCATTACTTTAAAAATACAACAATTACTTTGTTCAGTTAATGAATGATAGATTTCTCTTCTTCATCAATTGAATAATTTTGTATAAGTCTTTCCATATAGGTTTATCTAACTGTGAAGATTTATAAATCATAAGATTGTTGTAAATTTTTATGTCTTGTTTGTCTTGTAATCATAATTGGAGAGAACTGCAGCTATCGTTTAGGAAAAGCTCCTGGACAATTCGGTGCGGGTTTCCTCCCTTCGATCAGCTAAGACAATCATCATACACAGGACAAATCTGGAGCGTTTTCGAGGTCAGTTTGTAATTTATTTTTGTTAGTTTGTTTAGTATAATATTAGTAGTTTATTTAGATATATGTTAGTTAGATGTGTAGTTTAGTTTAGTGATTTAGTTTAGTTAGTTTTCATTTTATTTTGTTCATAAAATTATAAAATCAACAAAAACATCTTTCCCTGTCTTAGGGCAGAATATAAGTGAGTTTTCCAGGTTTTATTTAAATCTGTAAATTGTAGATATTGTACATTTTGTGAATAAGGTTTATTTATGTTAGTAGTTAGATAGTTAATTAGTTAGAGTTAGTATAGTAGTAGTTAGTAGATAGTATATATTAGTTAGTTTAGTTTATTAGTTTTGTTTTGTTTCTTTTTAGTTAGATTAGTTAGTTTAGAATAGTTTTCTTTTGTTTTCTTAGGACCTTAGATCGGCTAACGGAGCCGCTAAACCTGTCAGGGTGGTTCATCCCAAATGGCTTGGGTTATTAGACAACCCCGGACCGATTCCACTCTCCCAGTTGATGAACGGTCAATTTCACCCGTCAACAAATGGCACTAGAAGGAGGGCCTGAACTTAATTAATGGCACGAGGTGGTTGCAAGACTCCTCCACCACCTAATCACTCACCTATAGTGACTAGAAGCCATTCAAATGATAATATTCCCCCTCAAACAACAACTACTTCAACCAACGATCCACAGATCACAGTTGAGCCAACAATCCCTAATCCTACAGGTGGTGACATACAAGAGATTGTCCGTCAATCTCTTATTAAAACACATAGTGCCTTAGCCCGTTTGAGGCAACCAAACCGTCCGTGGGGTCAACATTTGGATTTCTCTGATATCAGAGAACAATTAGGTGACACTAACCTCACTGTGAATCCTTCAGATCCAATCTTAAATCCTGCTACAGGAGGATCTGGGAAATCCCCTTCACCACCTCCATCATCTCCTTCCTCTTCCGGAGGAGATTCCTCTGACGAAGGCAATTCCCCTTCTCAGCCTTCCACACCCAATACACCAATGGAAAATCAGAACAACCCTGCTAGACCCTAGATTGATCAGGATGCCGTAGCTATACCTAGAGCTCAACACCCTTTACCTAAGAACCTGGAGAAATGGCTTCCCAAGTTTGACCCTGACTCAAAACAGATCGCTGAAGATCACATTAAAATTTTTATGTTAGCCATAAGACTCCGCAATGTCGAACATGAAGACGTTGTCTATAGGTTGTTCCTATATACTTTCGAGGGCAATGCTTCCACATGGTACTTTTCCCAACAACCCCATACCATCGTGTCTTGGGAAAAGTTTGAGTCATGCTTTTTGGAAAATTTCGGAGACGGTAAACCTCCGGAAGTCCTAGTCATGGATCTTTCTAGCTTAAAAATGAACCCAAAAGAAAAAGTTAAAGACTTTAATCAAAGATTCTTAACTCTCAAAAATCAAATCCCTATGGATTCCATGCCTACTGAGAGTCTCATAATAATATACTATACTAAAGCTTTGCATCAAAGTATAGATATTTGGGTTAAATGATCTAAGAAAGCCACGTTGTTAGAAGCCTTCGAGGAGGCTAGCCAGATTGAAAAAGACATAATTAGTCTTAATGACTCTACTAGAAACGAAACTGATACTAGTACTTCTTCCAAAAAGAAGATTGAAATCCTCCCCAGACCCACTCAAAGTAAAACACAACCTGAAAACTCTGATTTGGAAAACTTAACCAAAGTTGTTAAAAAATTGTCAAATCAAGTTATAGACTTAAAAAGGTCGACCGAAGAAGATTCCTCAAACAAAGGACCTTATAAACCCCCGTTTCGGAAGCCTTTTCCCTCCAACCGACCTAACCCAACCACAAAAGGCCTAAATCTAGAAAGTTTGCAATGTGCCCTCCAAACAATTCTAGAAGCCCAAGATAACTTGATGCCTCCTGAGATCCCTGAGGAGGTAGTTGAACAAGAGGCAGTTCAGGAAGAAGAGTCTTCTCCAAACATTTTTTGAAACTTCTCGGATAGAATCTTTCAAGAAAACTTTGAGATGGTTCACCCTTATAATACCAGGAGTAAGACAACAAACAAACCTTCTACCGAAAATACTACAACTTCGCCTCCAAAGAAATCTAAATCAGCAGAGACTAAATAGAGTAATGTGAACCCCAACTTAGATTATGATGTTGTTGAAGATCTTAAAAAGTTAAGGGCCAACATTTCTATTTATGAGTTATTGAAGTTTCCATTTTTGTTACAAAAAATGTTGCAAAATATCTCAGAAAATGGCAAAAATGGTAATTCTAATAGTAACAAGGTTGTGAAAAACAAATCTCCCCATAAGACTTCCACTAAAAACAATCCTGATCCTCAATATAAAGAAAGCCTTCCTGTAAGTAATGTAAATAATGTAAATAATGTAAATAATGTAAATAAAGTAGCCTTAGAAACTGTGAGTAAAAAGCCACAAGTTACTACTCCTAGTACTCGCAAAAATGTACCTCCATTTCTATTAACTTTCGAGATTTTTAATAGAAACGTGCACAATTGTATGGTAGACTCAGGGGCATCATCCAATGTGATGCCTTGGTCTGTATGCCAGAAGATTAACGCAGAAGTTGAACCATCTTCTTTAAAAATCATACAAATTGATCGGACAAATGTCAAAGTTATAGGCGAACTAAAAAATGTGCTTATTAGATTATCGTCTAACCCCAAGATTCATCAAGTTATTGATATAATTGTTGTGGATATTCCAGAAGTGTATGGTATGTTTTTAAGCAGGGACTGGTCGGAGCAGCTACATGGTTATTTCACAACAGATTGGTCTCATCTATGGCTTCCAGAGAACGACAAGCCTAATAAAATCAAAGTAAATCGTGAGTGCTACCTTAAGTTCACGGTCACAGATTTGAACAATCCCAATGAATCGTATACACCTTCTGATGATTCACCTGAAGTACAAGGAATGGACGCCTTCTTCGGTAATTTCATGGCTGAGGCTTCACCTATCACCAATCCAGAACAACAGTCCGAGATTGTAGCATATATGCAGCGAGCAGCTTCCACGCAAGGGTCCCACGTACCCGATGCAAATCAAATTTGGTCTCTTTATTTCAACGAATCAAAGTCCAAAGAAGGAGCTGGAGCAGGCTGCGTCATTATCGATCCGTCAGGTAACAAAACATTGATAGCATGTAGGTTGGAATTTGAATGTACTAACAATACTGTAGAATATGAGGCTTTACTCCAAGGTCTTAGAAAAGATTTGGATATGAACATTCATAATTTAACTATCTTTGGCGACGCTGAAATAGTGGTTAGATAGGTAAGAGATTCTATCCACTGTCTGTCTCCGCATCTCAAAAGCTACCAGTCTGAGGTATGGAATTTAATGAACAAATTTTCTTCTTTCAATATAAATTCTATTCCTAGATTGAATAACTCTGACGCAGATTTATTAGCTAATGTAGCTTCTAAACTTCTTCCTACAGAAGGCTTGTCCCCAGATGCATTCTCCGTTGAGTTGTTGTTTTGGCCATCCATCCCCGACAACATCACGAACTGGAGAGTATTTGACGATGATCAGCAGATTATTAACTTTCTGCACATGGAAGAAACCTTTCAAGGCATGGTGATAGATGAACACACACACGATGACAATTTGCGCGATTTCACGGTAATACCAGATCTGAGAACTCCTGAATCTTCATTGGATATGGTAAACTTGATCCCTAAATCTGTAGTTAGACTAGAGAATTTTTATGATTTTTAAGATAAATTTAAAAATATGGTCAATTGTAAAACCAATAGTTCCTCGTTATCTTATGAAAAAGTGAACTTAGAAACTAATGAAAATCCTCAGTGCATTAATCTAGGGCTAGGATGTTCTCAACAAAGCTTCATTTATTAAATTGTTCAAAGAATTTAAAGATGTCTTTGCATGGACGTATGATGACCTCAAAACTTTCGACCCTAATATCATACAGCATGTCATCCCTACGAAGCCCCAAACCTTACCCTTTTAACAAAAACTGAGGAAAATGCACCCCAAGCTCGAACCGACCATTCAAAAAGAATTGAATAAGCTCCTAAATGCTAAGATAATTTTTTCTGTTAGACACACTCAATGGGTTTCCAACCTTGTCCTAGTCCGGAAGAAAAATGGGGAAATTCGACTCTGTGTCGATTTCCGGAACCTTAATAGAGCGTCTGATAAAGACAATTATCATGTCCCACCCATGGAACAGATCCTTCAATAGGTATCTAGTTTTGAGAGGCTATCCTTACTGGATGGTTTCTCTGGATACAACCAAGTCCTGATGTCTCCACCAGACCAACTTAAAACTACCTTCCGTACTCCATGGGGCACTTATGCTTATCGAAAAATGCCCTTTGGATTGATTAATGCTGGTGCCACTTTTCAGAGAGCAATGGACATTGCTTTCCAAGGCTTAATCAATCAGTCCGTCATAGTTTACTTAGATGATTTAACTATTTTTTCTAAAAACAAAAACGATCATCTAGCTCACTTACGAGCCATCCTACTGCGATGTCATAAATACAGCATCTCCTTGAATCCCAAAAAATCCATCTTTGTAGTAGAACAGGGTAAACTTTTAGGATTCATTGTGTCTAGTGAAGGGATGATTATTGACCCCGAAAGGACTCAAGTCATTGCGAAACTCCCCCCTCCTACATCCAAAAAATTGATGCAGTCTTTCTTAGGCCAGATTAACTTCGTGAGAAGATTCGTCCCTAGTTTCTCCGAAATGGTCAGGCCTTTACAAAATCTGATTAAGAAAGACACCCAATATCACTGGGGACCCCTAGAAAATCAAGCTTTTAATGCAATAAAGAAGGCCATAATAGACGCTCCGTCTCTCATGAGCCCATATTTCTCTCAAGACTTTACACTCTACACTTTTGCTTCTGACCATTCCTATGCCGCCATCCTAACCCAAAAGAATGTTGAGAACAATGAAGTACCCATTGCCTTTATGAGCTCTACTTTCAAAGGCATTGAACTTAATTAACCAGCGGTATATTGGAAAGCCTACGTTGTTTTCAAAGCAGTTAAGCACTTCCGGTCCTATCTTTTGAAGTCAAGGACGAAAGTCATTGTCCCCTACCCAGTCGTGAGGAACCTGTTAGTGCAGAAGGAGCTAGGAGAAAAGAGAGCTAACTGGGTCACCTCCTTGCAGGAGTATGAATTAGAAATCACCCCAGCTCAGATAGTGAGAGGCCAAGGGTTATGCAAGTTAGTTTCTGATTCAGCAGCAGGACAGCAAGAAGAAAGCAATACGTCAAACCTAGGACAACGCGATCAAATTCTAATCTATTGCGCAAAAAACCTAGTTAGTCCTTGGTACGCTGATATATGATTCTGTCTTGAACATGGGTCAGCCCCTCATCACTTGGAACCCGCCAAAAGAAGAGTGTTGAGATTAAAGTCTGCCTCCTTTCATCTGGTTAATGGTATCCTATTTTGTCAGAGTTTTGACGATGTACTGATGTGTTGTCTTGAAAAAGACGAAGCAGAAAAAGTCTTGCTAGAGTTGCATGCAGGAGAAGATGGTGGTCATTTTGGCGGTGACACCACTGCCCATAAGGTTTTAAGAGATGGTTATTATTGTCCCACACTTTTTAGAGACGCCCATGCCTTGTGTCGTAAATGTATCATCTGTCAGAAAGCATCAGGGCGGTTACAAAAACCAGCCTTTCCTTTTCAGCCCATTACGGTAGATTCTCCTTTTCAGCAGTGGGGCCTTGATATCATAGGTCCAATCAACCCTCCATCCTCACAACAACACAAGTTTATTATGACAGCCACAGATTACTTTACCCGATGGTCTGAAGATGCTGCGTTAAGAACTGTCAACACTAGTCAGGTAATTTCCTTTCTAAATTCGAATATTATCACTCGCTTCAGTATCCTTGACTGTTTAGTATTCGATAATGCTCCTTACTTTTCTTCTCTTGAGATGACCAAGTTCGCTTTGGAAAAAGGAATTAAGATGAAGTATTCTGCTAGCTATTACTCCGAGGGCAACAGATTGGTAGAATCAACAAACAAGAACTTGATCAAAATAATCAAGAGAACGGTGGTTGAAAATCACAAAAATTGGCACAATGCATTGTTGACCGCGTTGTGGGATGATAGGGTAACGCCAAAAGATGTTGTAGGTAACTCCCCCTTTTTTCTCGTATATGGAAGAGAAGCAATTCTTCCACATCAAATTCTTCTTCCTTCACTACAGTTGTCACAGAAATTCCAAGAAGAAGATTGTCCCCCTTTAGAAAACCAAATTAACACTTTGATGAAGCTAGAGGAAGTAAGAGCCCAAGCTAAATGAAATTTAGATCAACATCAACAATTGGTTAAAAGCTAGTTCGATTCTAACTCTGCTTCTAATAGGAATTTTGAAGTAGGCGATCTCGTCCTGAAATGGGACAAACCACATGAGGGAAAGGGAGAGAACACAAAATTTAAAAATTTATGGCTTGGACCATTTTTAATTGCTGAAAAGTTGGGTCCGAGTTCTTTTCAACTGCAGAATCTTGAAGGGCAGCTTGACACCTACCCGGTGAATGGCCAAGCCTTGAAAAGATACTTTTCTTGATAACTACCCTTGTATATTATGTACATATTTTTCTTTTGTTTTCTTTTTCGTTTGCTTTTGATTTGAATTTATCAACTTGTGTTTTTTGAAAATACACATACCTGTGTACACTGAGATATTCAGACAAAGACAATAGAAAATTCCTTCGCTGAAATAACTTCTGAGAAATTTGTACAAACATCAATGGCATATTTCTGAAATTTTGTTGGAAAAGTCTGTTGTTTGACAGAAGATCACTGATTTCAATCTCTGAGTAAAGCTTGTCATGATCATCTATTATCTTTTTACGCTGTCCCTATTCCATAAAGGAATGACTCAGAAGATGTCTCCCTGTCTTAGGAAGTTGTTCTTGTAAATAAAACATCTCTGGATCTAAATAAAGGATAGTTCCAAAAAATTATGCTGAGGTATGAAAAAAATATGTTAAAATATAATGATTTTCAGCGTCACCCCGCTCATATTTATAAAAAACAAAATAAATTATTAATAAGAGTTGTGGGAAGTGCTTGTAAACCCGCCGAGATGCTGAACAGGTCTGCTGGAAGCGGGTAAATGCATGCATGACGCCAAGACAACTTCGCCGGGGTACTGAACAGGCCCACTGGCAGCGAAGCAATGTCGGGTATATGAAAATTTGGAAATAAGTAACCTCTTTAATGTCCTTTATTCTGATCCAGAACTTCTTGACAGGATACAGATGTCAGAGTGGGTTAAATGGAAACCCTGTCGAGGCTATGGATGTCTGCTGGCAGCAGTGGCTATGCCAACAGTATTGGAGATTTTATCTTTAATATCGTGATTCGCTGGTCTTAAGAATGTTATCAGTTTTCGTCTTTTAAAACACTGCTGGAATAGTTGGTAAATGATGATGTTTATACGATTTTCTGGTTGTTATTTTTGAGTTGGAATTATCTTTGTTGTCCTAATCTGAATTTTTTTCTTTTGGAAGAGATAACTGCTTCTACCAGTGTGTCACCATTGTTGGCAACCAATTCACATTTTCCACTATCTTATAAGCTGCCTACACCAATGTTTTGCAAACATCAATTTTTCGTCACAATTTTCAAATAAACGACACTTTTATTTTTTGCGACATTTGCACATTTACCTTCGTTTTGTTTTCATGACTGTAAGTGTGAAAACTTAGTCTTTCGAAGTCGCATTGAAATCATTATTTGAACTGTCATGATCCTTCTTGTCAATATGCCTATTGCGCTTACATTTCACTTATCATTATGCAGCTGGCAAAACTTTCGAACTATACTCATTGGACATTCTTGGATTGATTGTGTGACTTGGTTTCATTGAGTTTGTAATGCATTGGCATTTGGATTTGCATGTTATTAGACCTACTTGACCATTGGTTCCATGAAAATACATAGGCGTTATGGTTAAATCTTTCATATATATCTTTTAATGTGATACCTATGTTCGTATTTTCATAACTATTGGCATGTTGATTATATGAAGACCCATTGACACCTTGGTTAAACTCTTGATATGAGCTGTTACAATACATTGGCGCATGGTTAAACATTTGGTATTGGTTTCAAATTGTATGTTAATGGTTTAAAAATTTGGCATAACGTTGATTATGCGCGTTGGTTTATACACTTACTATTGGTTTCATTGGTCGGCCAAGTGACGTGATTGTTGAACTATGCTATAATGGGTAGAACAGGTATAAGCCGGTGGTTGTACCATTCACAATAACTTTGTGCATGGAATAGATAAGCTCCACCACCTTCGCACGATGACATTTATGCCTATCCCTTCTCCCCGTTTACCTTTGTTCACTCGGGTAATCCTTCGCGCACTCTACTCCTGTGTATGCTATGACCCAAACCCTAGCTCATTCACCATGTGCTCGGCTCCATGGCACCAAGGGTGTGAATCAAACCAAACAGCAACCAAGCCTTGTTGTTATTTGACAATGCCCAGAAGGACTTGGAGGATAACGGTTGGCTCACCTTCGTGCAGAGATTTGAGGGTTTTAACTTATTTGTGGCACAACCATTCGCTCTGACGTTTGATGGCTGTAGAGCCAAGGTGGGTGACATCCAGTTGGAAATCGATGAGAAGTTTATCAGTTCTGCTATAGGGTTACCTGCCACGGGACGACATTGGTTCAAAAATTCAAAAGTGGAAGAGGTTCCATGGCCTCTACTGTTCGTCTCCCAAAAGTTCACCTCTTGTGACAGAGGTATGCCCATATCCATGCTTAAACCATGATGGCATGACCTGTTTGTAATATTCAAACAGTTCGTGACCTGTGAAGGTCGATATGGACTCATTTTTCTCTACCACCTTCTTTTGTTAATGAATTTTATGGGTTACCCGTTGAATATGCCCTTTTACTTCCATCGTAGCCTATATAAAATGTCAAAAAGGTTTAAAAGGAAGAAGGTCGACAGTAGCATGTTCCACCATGGACTAATTAAACTTATCATTGTTTATCATTTGAGTTTACATGGTGATATCTGGAGAGCTTTCATCGCTCGAAATGGTTTTGATGATACAGACCCTGTCCAGGTTGACAAGCCTGTGGTTAATGAAACCAGTGTCCAGCCACCCATGCCCTTCCATGTCCTACTTCCCTCTCCTAAACCCTCGATTGACCATGATATTGACTTACCAGATGATGTAGCATAGAAGGCCGAGGCTATAAAAAAGCCTGCGAGCAAAAGGGCCAAGGCAAACCCTACTGTTATTGCTAAGGGTAAAAAGAACGCTTGGCTTATTTTGAGAATGGCCAGGAATAAACCTAAACCCTCTGCTGAGAAAAAGCCCATAGTCCTTAGTGAGGATTTGGACTCAGACATAGAATGCTTCTTAGCCAGTGAGTACCCTTACTCACAGGGTTTATGCCTCGAGCCACCTTATGATTTCGTTTCAAATCTTCCCCCTTGCCTAAGAAATAATCCTAGCTACCCTGGGATCAAAATGCCTAACGAAACCCCTGGCAATGTAATCAAACGCCCACCTGTGCTTTCGAAACATACATAGTCGCCCTGTGACTAATGCGATTTATGGTTGGAACGATACTACATTGACGTTCCCATACTCCAATAAAAAATCCAATCATTGGAAAATCAAGTTGCAGTATTAACCAGTCAGAGAGACAAGCTCCGAGCAACCGATAGGAAGCAGAAGACAACTAGATCCATCATTTTCAAGAATGTTGAATCAGCCACAGCCATTGTCAACTCCAAATTGTCATGATCTAGCTGTCTTCTCGCCACACAGGTATGATTTTCGATATCATTTTAGTTTTGTGAATGACCAGGATTAATATACTGATTTGAATTTGGTCTTCAAATATCTCTGTTTAAATTTTGAAATGGCTCTGTCATAATGTGTTCATCCTGTATACATTTCTCTTTGCTAAAAATAAATGAAATTTCGTTTTGGATACATGATTTGATCATTCCCAGTTTAGATAGATTTTTTTATCGGATTTGATTGGTCTTCATTTGGATTTGATTTGTTCGTTTGTCTGATTGAATTAACGAAATTGACGTTTTTCTTTCAATTGAATTTGTTTTGTATCTACTCTAAACAGGAAGTTTGTTTCACTCAACTTAGAATACGATCATGTTTGTATTTGATTTCGTTATGGTTCATATGTTGTGATTGGCAAACTATTTCATTGAGTTTGGTTGTTACGATCTTTTAATATATGCTCTGTCATGTAATCTTCCAAAAACATGAATACGACTCTATTCTATTTCAATTTGGGAAGAATGACTCTGTTTCATATGAAAACAATACTCTCATTTAATCCTGTGCAAATAATATTCACGCCCGAATCATGGAACGATTTTGATGTACAATTGTTCGATTCGCTTGATTGGATTGTTGTGTCTTCAGTTAGTTTGATCGATTTTATGAATTGAATTTGTATAAAAAATAGATTGATTACAGTTCTGTTCTTAAACGAGTTTGTTAACTCAGTTCGACTCATGTCATTCCGTTAAAATCGTATAAGGAAATTCGGGTAATAGTTGTTTCAAAATGAATTCAAGAAATGATTTCGTGAATGATTTTGTCTACCCCAATTTGCAATAACAAATGATCGGATGATTCTTACGAATTTCGTTACCAATTAATTGATCCTGTTATGATTTTATTTGAGTTGATTTTCGCACCAGTTTGAGTTAATCCACTCGTGGCATGAATCATTTGTTATGACAATATAGTTATAACGATTTGAAAATGATCTTGTTTGGATGCGATCGTATCTCTTGTTGATAAGGCAGCATAACAATTGCCTACGATTTGTTTTGATTATATTGGTTTCAAATTGATATCAAACGATTTCACAACTGTTGATTATGATTCTGTTCATTCAATTTTGTGGTAACAAAAGAAACATAGTACGCGTATCTCTGTAACCATTTGATTGATCTTGATCATGTTTGATTTCGAATGGTGTAACAATTTCAAATTGATTGATTCATTTTCAATTAGCTATTGGATGTTAATTGAAGTTAATTCTTTAAAAGATTCTCAATCTATTTTAATGATGATTCTGTGTCTTATTTAGACCATCTACAAAATCACAAGATTCTGTAGCTAGTCTATAGATTTAGATTTTTACTATTTTATTTAACAAAATATTGTCCTAACTGGTTTATTTTTTACCCTTTTCAGGTACATCCGAATTGCATTGGACATACTCAACAGTTTAGGAGATGTTTTGTGATTTAGTTTTATTGTAGGTTCCTAGTTTAGTCAAACTTGATATCTTCCCAGATTTTATGTAAGCAGTTTGATAACTTCCACAGGGAGGTTTTACCCTGTGGAAAACCTTTAAATACTTATTATTTTGTGTAATAAGAGCATCCTCACTTGTGGGAGAACCAGGCTATGGATTTTTAATACAAATTGAGACAGAAGTTGATGTTCTGCTACAACTTTCTCTTTCATAATATCAATCTTTTGTTTCAAGTTTATGCATGTCATTTGTAATCGATTATAGACTACTTTAGCTATCATAGTCTATTGCAAAATGATGTGATTTAATTAATGTGATCCATGTATGATTTCTTTCATTACTTTAAAAATACAACAATTACTTTGTTCAATTAATGAATGATAGATTTCTCTTCTTCATCAATTGAATAATTTTGTATAAGTCTTTGCATACAGGTTTATCTAACTGTGAAGATTTATAAATCATAAGATTGTTGTAAATTTTTATGTCTTGTTTGTCCTGTAATCATAATTGGAGAGCACTGCAGCTATCGTTTAGGAAAATCTCCTGGACAATTCGGTGCGGGTTTCCTCCCTCCGATCAGCTAAGACATTCATCATACACAGGACAAATCTGGAGCGTTTTCCAGGTCAGTTTGTAATTTATTTTTGTTAGTTTGTTTAGTATAATATTAGTAGTTTATTTAGATATATGTTAGTTAGATGTATAGTTTAGTTTAGTGATTTAGTTTAGTTAGTTTTCATTTTATTTTGTTCATAAAATTATAAAATCAACAAAAACATCTTTCGCTGTCTCAGGGCAGAATATAAGTGAGTTTTCCAGGTTTTATTTAAATTTGTAAATTGTAGATATTGTACATTTTGTGAATAAGGTTTATTTATGTTAGTAGTTAGATAGTTAATTAGTTAGAGTTAGTATAGTAGTAGTTAGTAGATAGTATATATTAGTTAGTTTAGTTTATTAGTTTAGTTTTGTTTCTTTTTAGTTAGATTAGTTAGTTTAGAATAGTTTTCTTTTGTTTTCTTAGGACCTTAGATCGGCTAACGGAGCCGCTAAACCCGTCAGGGTGGTTCATTCCAAACGGCTTGGGTTATTAGACAACCCCGGACCGGTTCCACTACCGCTCTCAGTTAGAAAACAATGATATCAAGAACCAACTCCAAGAATTTCTCCACAAGGGTCACATCCATCCCAGCTCATTGCCTTGTGGGATCCCAATTGTGTTGGTGCTGAATAAATATGGGATCGGGCGACTCTGCATTGATGACTGGTCCTTGAATAAAATCACAGTCTGAAACTGGTACCTGATTCCCCGAATTGACTACCTCCTTGATTAGTTCATGGGGGCCAAATACTTCAGTGATATTGATCTGAAGTATGGCTACCACCAGGTCTCAATAGAATAGACAGATGTATGGAAGATTTCCTTCAAGTCAAAAGAAGGTATTTTTGAATGGTTGGTAATGCCCTTTGGTTTGAAAAATGCTCTAGAAAATTTTATGAGGATGATGGACGATATCCTACAACCTTTCACCAATACTTTTGTAGTGGTGTATATGGATGACATCCTCATATACAAAAATACTTGGGCGGAACACTTGCAGCATATTCAACAGGTTTTGCAGACCCTGTGGCAACACAAACTATATGCAAACTTGAAAAAATGATCCTTCGGCATGGACATGGTCCATTAATTAGGATACATCTGTTGGATCATGTTGTCATTGATGCCAATGGTTTGTCATTGATGCCAATGGTTTGTCATTGATGCCAATGGTTTGATTACTTGGGAGATTGTTGGATCATATGTCATTGATGTAAATGGTTTGGTTTGATTGATGTCATTGGTTGATGCCAAGTAATTGATTGATATGATTCTCTTGATGAGAATGGTTGGAGGACCCATGTCCAAGTGGAAACCAATCGATGCAAAGGTAAACAAATGGATGAACTCCAAAGTGGTCCCCTTATGGTGAAAGCCCTCACGGGAAGACGCTTTGCAAATTGAGTTATCTTAGAAGATTGGTTGGAGGACCCATGCTCTCATTATTGTATTATCATGATTGATAAGGTGTACAAATGGATGAACTCCAAAGTGGTCCCCTTATGGTGAA
>ML778871.1:1078618-1133505 GCA_009831015.1 Picea engelmannii | reverse complement strand
AACTGGTTATAAATGACAACAATGGGTAATGAATAAATGTTGAATGCTAATTGATGAGTTTTTGTGCAAGAGGGAAGTTTTGGAAAAAGAGCCCCACACTCATTCACCCCCCCCCTCTAAGTGTGGTAGGTGTGTCCAACAACATCATTGATCAGCATGGTGTGCATGTGGATCTAGCCAAGATCTAGGTCATTCATGACTGGGCAGCCCCAACCACACTCACTAAACTTTAGAGCTTCTTGGGCCTTGCCAATTTCTATCGTAGGCTTGTGCTGGGATTCTCTCATATTGCATGGGCCCTTATCCAAGTAACTAGGGGTGGTGGTAACGAAAAATTTGTGTGGGGCCTATCCCAACAACAAGCCTTCGATGACTGGAGGAAGTGTTTGTGCTCATCCATGATAGTTTCATTACCAGACCTGCAACATCCCTTTGAGATCAAGACATATGCTTCATACTATGTTGTGGACGTTGTTCTCACTCAACATGACCACCCTGTGTCATATCATAGTGAAACACTCTCATATGTTATCCGTAAGTACCCTACTTATGAAAAATAAATCTACTTCATTGTGAAATCCTACTGCTAGTGGAGACATTACATTCTTGGGAAGGAGACATTCATCCGAATTGATCACAAGCCACTATAGTTCATGCAGACCCAACAAAAATTGAAGAATGACCACCATCAGAAGTGGTCAACATACTTACAGCAGTTCCACCTCAACATCAAGTATAAAATAATAAGTACCAATTGATTTGCTAACTGCCTCAGCCGATCTCCACTCGCAACACTCACAACAGTGCTAGAATCTTGTAGCCACAAAACCTTTGGATGGCCCCACCTCTACGAGATAGACCTCGACTTCTTCACCACCTACCAAATGTTGGGTGCCAACTCAGTGGTCTCTAATTTCCATCTTCAATATGGGTTGTTGTGTCATCTGGGCCATCTCTGCATTCCATAAAGCGAGCATGTGAATTTGATTTGGGAATCTCACTATAGTCGGGTGGTAGGACACTTTGGCGTCGAAAAGACAGTGGCAATGCTACAGAAACATTTCTACTGGCTGAAACTTCGACAGTATGTTGGAAAGTATATCATGTCCTGGACCGCCTGCGCTATTTCCAAACCGACCACTAAGAAACATGGTCTGTAGACCCCTCTACCTACTCCTAACAAGCCTTAGGAATCCATCTCAATGGACTACATGTCGGGCCTCCCGTCCACCAAGAGGGGAAATGACTATGTTTTTGTGGTTGTTGATCGCTTTTTCAAGATGGCGATTCTAGCCGTCTACAAGAAGAACATCACAGTAGAAGAAACTATCGAGCTCTTATTTGAACGAGTATGGGTACATTTTGGGATCCCACAACCATTATCTCGGACCATGATAGTCAGTTCCTCATATCATTATGGTCGACTCTCTGGTCACTGCTGGATACAAATCTCACCAAATCCACTGCCTTCCACCCCCAGACAAATGGCCAAACTAAGGTCATCAGTCAAATGGTTGTACATATCATGTGCATGTACAATTCAAAAAAACCCCGCACATGGGATGAGAGTCTTCCCTATTTCCAACATAGCCCTACATAGCTCAACTGGACACAACCCCTTTTAGGTGGGGTTGGGATTCCAACAATTTGGCCCCATGGATGTTGCACTACCCCTAGCAACCACCTCGACCGAATCGCCCCCTGCTCCACCAGAAGCTAACAAAGCCACCCAGTTCATTGATAGGATCCATCACATCCTCCAACAAGTTTAGGATATTCTATAGAATTCTAATGGCAAGTACAAGTAGCGCCATGGTCAACATTAGGTGCCACATAAGTTTCATGTGGGTGACAAATTTTGGTTGCATTTCCAGAAAGAGTGCCTCACAAGGCCCCATCGTAAGCTTCTCCCACTCCATTATGGGTCGTAAACAATAACCAAGGATGTGGGTGGCAATTCTTTTGAGCTCAACATTCCCCCCTTCCTTGTTCTTCATCTAGTATTCAATGTGGCTCTCCTTCGACCACATTTCCCACCATTATTGGACACATCAAAGATAGCAGAGCATTTGACACCAACATAGCTCAACCCTGAATGCATGAAACAAGTATCCAGTGATCAGATTGTGGACACACATATCAAGGGAACTTGTTGGCCCTTGACCAAGTTTTGGATATCCTTGGTTAGGTTTGACCTATTTTGGGACTTTGACAAGATGTTAAAGGCAAAGCGCAAGTCGAAGTGGAGATCAAGGGATCTCGGCCCCTTGTTTAGGGATTTTTGGTTTTTTGGATTATGTAATAGGTATGGGGATGTTGGCCCATGGGTTTTACCCATTCTTAGGACCTTTCGTAATGTATAAATAGATGTCTAGGCAATGTAAGAAAGGGACTTAGAAAGGATAGAAAAGTATAATGTAAGCTAAGTGTGAATGGTTATGATGCTTTGTGCATGTTGTGTTGAGAACTTGCAGAGATAAGTGCTAGTGATTGTAAGAAGCTTATGTGTAGACTGTGAAAAGTCTTTCTACTATAACCTAGCTCAGGGAAGGATGATTTAGTGAAGTATGCGTAGATATCTTGTCCTATGCAGAGTAGGATCTTGTGTCTTTGTGCATGTACAAGATTGACAGAAGACAATAAAGATAAGAAGAGTTGGTGGACGTAGCCCTGGGCTGGGGGTGAACCACGTATATCATGTGTTGTGGTTTCTTTGTGAATTATGGTTGTTTTATTTTTCATATTATTAATACTTAGTGTAATCATGTATGCTAGATGAATCTGATATGATATCTTAGTATGAATGGATGGTAGATCAGATCTATGTTGATGTGCTCTGTGCTTGAATATATTAGATCTGGGTGAATACTGTGCTAATATGTTGTTAGGGTTTATCTATGCTATAAATACAGGCTAAATACTAATGAAATATAGCTTCTAAGTGCTCTATTAAGGTGCTATAATCACATATTTGTGTCCCAACTAAGGTTGTAGACACTGGAGTCCTGCAACCACCCTTGCCTCTACCTCGGGTGAGACTTCATCTCCTTCGCAGGTGTTGCTGAAAGGGCCGGTAGTTAGGGTTTTGTTGGTGAGTTGCTGAAGCATTGAACCCTAGTTCTGCCCCTCTGTGCCAATAGAACTTGACAAAAAAGGATCCATCTTTATCAAGTCGTCAAAGAAGGGCATCTCCTGCACCAAGGCAAGTGGCTAACCCGGGGCCAAATTTAGTAGAAATTTCCTCATCTGATGGGGGAAATAAACGCAATAGAGACCATTGCTTCCTAAGGAGGGAGGATTGATCCAGGTGGATATCAATGGCCACCCACCTATTCCTCTAGCTTGAAAAGAAATTTTCCACCTTGGTAGTTTTTCGACAGTTTTTCGGGTTCCAAACTTCCAGGGCCGTTTTGAGGCCCTAAACACCATTTTTGGGTATTTGAGGCCCAGGGAATTGCTATAGTATTTTCCTTGGGCCAGTTGAAAATTTTTATTCTCAGTTAGACCTTTACAATGGGCTATCATGCACCTAAAATGAAGATCATATTATAAAATTTACGGCCCTGAGAAGTTGATGTACTAACTTACCCAAACGAGGCCCACATGACTTTTGGCGCTTCATCTCCTAGGGTTTGGTTTTTGGATGTCTAGGGTTTTTGAAATTGCTATTTATTGTAAAAGGCCTTTAGAGCCTCATTGTAACCATGTTCTTGTGAATGAGTGCAGACTTCACATATCTTCTCAGAGATAAGCCACCACCATTCCAACAATCTTTTTTTTCACTGCATTTTACAGTTTCAACTTATTTCCTTATTGAATTGAAAACTAGTTTTATTGTATCTCTGTTATTTTGTGTTAAGAATATTTTAATAATCTATATTCATTTCATTCTGCTCATAAAATCTGGATCAGCATGTCATCCAACTAAAGGAATCAACCAACGATGTAGAATCAAATGAAAAATCCTTTTTCTAGACAGGGCCACAATGGTTTCTACCAAAACCCTATCCAACAACCAAAATTTTCCTAGAAAATTGGTGCCAACCAAAATCCAAGCCCCTCTTTTCATTTTAATCCACCACAACCTAGACTACCTTTCCTAACAACTCTGCATTTTCTAGACTTGTCGAGACTATTGAACGACTTGATATGTCATGATCCTCTTTGGCCCCCCATGTCAACTAAGATTCCCTCAAAAATCCCTAAGTTCGAAGGCAAGCCTGGTGAGGATCTAGGTGATCATGTTACGACATTTCATTTATGGTGCTCATCCAACTCGTTAAAGGATGATTCTTTTTAGTTGCATTTGTTTCAATGCACTCTTATAGGGGGTGCCACGATATGTTATATGGAGCACGATAGTGTGAAGTACGCTTACTTTAATGACCTGGACATGGTATTCTTAAACCATTTCCAATTATCGATAAGATACGATGTCGACACTGAGTTGATGGCCAACTTCGAGAAAACAAAATCCATCCATATATAGGATCATATTCGAGAATGGAGATGATGAAATAGTTCGATCAAAGTTAAGGTCCCTCCCACATTTTTTCTTGAGTGGTTCCTAAATTCCTTTGTGCCTTGTGTATCCAAAGATGTCAGGACATCCAGGGTTTTTTTTCGAAGAAGAGGCTATCATGAGAGCCTAGAAACTGGAGTTAATTTAATCTCAATCCGATATGTTGTACGAGATCCTAGCCAAAACACCACGGTCGACTTTCGACAAGACCAAAAAAAATTTTGGGCCTCAAGTGGATGGCATGGTGAGCTGAAGACAGAGCAAGCCCACAGATCAGTTGACAAATCAGTTACAACAGTTATCGATTCAACAAATTGTGGTCAACCAAAATCCTAGTTCAGATACCTGTGTAACCCAAACGTCATATGTACACAGTGTGAAATCAACAAATCCCAAGGGAAATCATCAAACCGAGGGAAAGAGGAAATATAAAAACATGAAGGGCAAGGGGGATAAGAAGGATGCGAATAATTATGGTGAGGGAAAAAATGAAAAGAGGAAGGTGAATTTTTTGTGTAAATCTTTGCAAGAATGACCACTTGACTCACTAATGCCATCAGCTTGAGGAAGCCCAAAATTTATTGGAACAACAACAACCCATCGTGTTAACTAACCCTTTTAAAAAAGGGAAAAATTTGACTCAAGCTTCCTCATCCATGAACGAGACTAGGGGAAATCAGGGAGCCCTCACACCTAAGGCTAACAACGGAGCCAAAAAAATTTACATGATGAAGTTTGAAGCTAATCTGTAGACCATGGCTCATAATTATAGAATGCCAGAATCTGATGAGAAGGGAAAAGAAGTTCCCAATCCATTGCCTCCTCTTCAAATTGAGAATACTGTGGGAGAAACTATGACTTGCATCCCTAAGGGTGCATTCAAAAAGGTTTCTCTCAACCCGAATTCAAGGGCTTCTCAGAATTACTCCATCGTGGAGGATATGGCACAAACTCCTTGTGTAATGTATGCTCTAGAAGTCCTCTAGAGTTCCCCCTCACAGAGGAAATCATTGTTGTCTTTCTTGGAAGAGACCAAGACTACTAACTTAGGAATTCTTTTTTTTTACCCTACAAATTATAAACCTTGTCTTCCTCACCACGTCGCTTTATATATAGCAGTGGTGTATGTGTTGGATTACTGAGAGGGGGGGTGAATTAGTAATAGAGAAATTTAATCATTTTTCACCATAAAATGAAAGTGTTATATGAATGTAACATTATCATCCAACATTTGAAGAGTATATAAACAATGAACAAATGAGAAATCACACACATACATAGTACACCAGGTTTTTACATGGAAACCCAAAGCGGGAGAAAACCACAGAATGATTTTTCTTATATGTATTTAAGAAATACATTCATTGGAAACACCAACTTCCTTTTTTTTCCAGCTGCAACTAGAAGGAGGCTCTAACTCACTAGTTTCTCAAGCTACAACCTGAAGGAAGCTCCAACTCCCCAATTCTCTAGCTACAACTAGAAGGAGGCTACAACTCCCTGGTTTCTTAGGCTACAACCTGACGGAAGCTCCAACTCCCCAATTTTCTAGCTACAATGAGAAGGAGGATATAACCCCCTATTCTCTTTGGATACAACTGGAAGGTGGATATATCCACCTGTCCTTGCCCTGTCCAACCACACTGACGTAGAAGTAGAATGACCTTTTGGCATAGGATTACATTTTGTTGAATCTTTTGGAGAAGTTAGAGACAGACTCTCCCTCTTTTCCTTTTAGGGAACTGAAATTTGTGATATAATACATGAAGTCCTTTTGATCCCCCCGTTGTCTCAAGAAAGCATCATCAAGATCCTCAATCCCAGTGATGGATCTGGGAGCTAGGGCTCTGAACCACTTTCTGGATTCTCCATCAAGACTGTGGAAAAAAATTATCATCCATACATCTTCGTCTACTATAACATAGTTATTAGCATAAATATAGAAAGATGAAAGGTTTTCCTCAACCATTATATATCCCTCCCCTATAAACGTAGGCAAATTCTTAAGGTAGCCACCGACTGGGAGGGCATTAAAAGGATGAGGTAAGACCAGGGAGGCATATCTAGCAGCCACTATGGCATCCATTATGTTTCTAGGAGGATTGGCACCTGCCATAGGGATGATATGTGGAGGATAATTAGGAGGAGATGTGGTTTGAACAGGGGATACTGGAACTTAGCTTCCGGGAGGAAAGGAAAACAACAAGGGATTTGAAGAAAAGGCTATAGGGCTTGAGGGAGCAAAGGTTTCTCTTTGCACAGTAGAAACATTAATAGGAGGAGGGGTGGTAAAGCCCGAGGTAGGAAAATCTTCTGAGGCGTTGGGTATAAACCACAATACTAATTCAAGGATGAGAGGAGTGACAAGTACTTCTCCCTCCAACCTCAGACTAGGAGGGGAAAACTCGACAGAAACACTCCAAAAATTTAAAATTCGGGAAACTCCAACAGATGGTATGATAGGAAAATGAGAAGCATAAATTGGATTTTCTATAGAAGGATCATGAAAATCATCATAAATACCTGGTTCAGCAGTAGAAGTACCTTCTCAAGGGGCCTTTCCCTTTCTGACAATTTTCTCTAGGTCAACTTCAGGTGTGGCTAAAGGCAGTTGTGGAGTAGACCTCATGTGTCTGCCTCTAGAAGCCACAACTAAAACAGTGGAGTCTCCAGTGGATTCACCTCAATGAATTCTCCATATTGAGTTCACCATAGTGGAGTCACCAAGTGCACAGTTGCAATCTTTGATGTACTAAGTTTTGAGGCATCTTCAGAACCAATAACCTTTGTTGTTCAATCCTAGGGAAAATATTCAATTTAGTCCCTGGAAATGATGCCAGAAATGTTAGCAGCAGAAGTCACCTCTAGATTGAGGAAGAGGTAAGCCTAGTACCCATCAATTTGTATGTCACAATGAAAAAATTTAAGGGTGGTTTAATGGACGTAGACTCGGGACTATATCGCTTTAACTCAAAAAACTAGATTGACATGCACAGGAAAATGAGGTCTCGATCTAACTTCAGTCAGTAAGTTGTAATAAGGGTGAGTAGGTGGAATAACTTAAGGAGAGTGAAGAGGTCTGTTGTGGACATCCGGTCTTCTAGCAGCTTAAAGAGGAAAAACTCAGAAGACAAGATCCTCTTTGTTCAAAGTTTTGAGGAACTAAATGAAATTATCGTTGAACTGAGATCAAACATACATCACAATTCAATAATAATAAACCAAATGGATCATCCATGCTCGATTCATTCAATGTTGGGGGAAACACAAGACAGATACTAATTAAAATTGGTGGCGATGTCCCTGTGATCAAACCTACATCACAAAAATGTAACTACCCTCGACTACATCCTCCATGCTCGAGTGTTCTAACACAGTTGTTTACAGAGATATGAAAATAAGATGAATTATATTAAATAATAATTCTCAAATACAGATACATAACCAGAAAACTAGAGGATTTAATAAAACTTTACAATCGGGAGCTTAACTCTACCATCGACCCTAACAAAATATCAAAATCGAGTATTTATACTCAAAACAATTTCCTCCCTTCAGAACCGCGCTCTAGTTATTGCATTCAAGGCTTGGCGTCTACATCTTCTTCTGTTAGGTTGCACTTGCATTCTTCTGTCAGACAAAAGATCAGATTGGTATGGGCTTCACTAGAAAATCCATGAAAGGGAACTTTCGGTTGACAGTTTGCCCTCCATGGCCAAATTTTCCATGCTTTCCATTTATGTGGTGAAACGATATTTCAACCACCTTCCCCATTTTCATTAAATACTTTCATTGGGATCAAGATGAGGCCTGACACCCATGAATGTTCCAAGTGAACTCACAATTCCTTTGAGTCAAATCTGATGCCTCGAGGCCATGCAGATCCTTCTCTATGACCAAATCGGACTCTTTGATCTTTTGTGCAACTTCCTTTCCTTTTATCCACACAACCGTGGGCCATGAACTCATGCTTATCCATATGAAATCTTGAGATTTCACATTTCAGGATCTTTCACTCCCCTTGATTTGAAATATCCCGATGCTCGATCCGACGAAATGAACCATCTAGATTGACGGTCGAAATTTGTTTGAACTTGATAGCCATGATCATTTCCTTGAACAGTATATGTCATCTGCTGCTTGACAGACACTTTCCCTTTCTTTATGGCCTGACTTCCATATGAACGTGTGCTGCGACTGTGGGCCCAACTTTCGGGTGCGTTGTAATTTCGTATTTCACAAATTTGCATTATGCTCGAGGATGAAAATTTTGAGTCGCGAAATCACGATTGCTCAGATCGGTTGACACATGTCCCTCTGAAATGGATGGCCTAGATTGTATCGGGGTTTCAGGACTTCGGGCCATCAACACTTCTCACCTCAACCTTTTTGAAAGAATTTCTCCAAGGTTCAGATCTGGTGCCACACATCCGGCTGGAGTGGACAGCCTGGATTATTTCGTGACATCTTGTTTCGTGAGTCCTCATGACTTTGCTCTTTGAACCTTCTTTCTATGAGTTCGTGAAACATTGATCCTACTCCACGTGTCCTTCCCGGTATCAATGGCTAGGACTGATCTCACAATTCCAGACCTCTGTTTGACACTAAACTCTGTGTTTCTTTACGATCCTAATCACCCGATAGCCATCGATATGATCTTCTTGAAGGATATTTGTCATTGAAAACACTGATCTTTCCCGCTCGCTTGATTTAAATTTATATTGGACTACTTCAAGTGTTACGCTTGGTGCTCACGACTGCAGCCTATGTAGTTGACATGAATGACTGGCTGAGGGCTTGGAAAAACAAAGGATCAGTGATAGAGGAAAAGAGAGAAGTGATCGACCTTAGGGAAAATAAAAAGGATAAGGGCATATATTTCTCAGGCAAGATGATAATGGAAACATGCATATCAAATAGGTGTGGGAAAAGAAAAGAAAACTACAAGATGAGAGGGAAAACATACGATCAGGTCTGCAAAAGGAGGAGAGACAGGAAAAATTTGCAGACTCAGGTAGAAACCACAAACTCTTAAGGCCTTGACAAGTTTATGTGATAACAATGATGATGACAGGTTAAGCCAGAAATTTGCAAAGGATGTGCAGAATGAATTTGAAATGTCATTACTTGGAGAACTATCCTTCTTTCTGGGACTTCATATACGTCAAAGAAACCAAGGAATTTCTATTTCTCAAACCAAGTATATCAGAGAAATGTTAAAGAGATTCGTAATGGAAGATTGCAAACCAGTTATCACTCCCATGAAAACCAGTTGCAAGTTAAGAAAAGATGATGATTCGAGGTCTACAGATTAGAGGAAATACAGGTCAATGATTGACATCCTACTATATGTAACAACATCCATATCAGCTGTAATGCAGACAGTTGGACAGGTGGCACAATTTCAAGCACCACCAAAGGAATCACATGTATTAACAATGAAGAGAATTTTCAGATATCTCAAAGGAACAGAAGAGTTTGGATTATGGTATCCAAAAGGAATGGATCTATCTCTTATTGCCTACACAGATGCAGATTGGGCAGGTTGTATTGATGAACGACAAAGCACCAGTGGAGAAATGTTCTACTTGGGTGATTTTTTAGTATCATGGCTAAGCAAGAAAAAATCATTAGTATCTTTATCTATAGCTGAGGCAGAGTATATTTCAGCGACATCATGTTGTACACAGTTTCTTTGGATGAAACAAACTCTTACATATATACAGGTTGAGTATGATGAGCCCATTCCAATCTATTGTGATAATACAAGCGCCATTAGTATCTTAGAGAACCTAGTGAAGAACTCCAAGACAAAGCACATTCCAATCAAGTATCACTTTCTACGGGAGCAGGTTCCAGAAAAGAACATCAGAGTTGAGTATGTGGGAACAAAAGAACAAGTGGCAGACATTTTTACAAAACCACTTCCATGGGAAGCCTTTGAGTATCCTCGCTAGAGACTTGAATTTATTTCTACTCCAAAATGAATGATTTTGAACACTTATCTTATATGTCTTATATGTACACGAGGAAGCCCCATAAAGAGGAAAATTCATTCAGGGGGAGAAACTCTGTATGTAAAGATACCTTTGCCATTGATGACAAAGGGGGAGAGATTAATCATATGCAGAGGAAAAAGGAATGGTTCTAGGGGGAGAAATGGTCACAGATATGCAGAGGACAAAGGCATGTTTCCAGGGGGAGCGTGAGTGATATGAATTCAGTATTGCATGACATAATTTCAGTTTTGCATCAGAGTGTTGCCATCAATGCCAATGGGGGAGATTGTTGATTAAGGTTGGTTTTCATTGATGTCAAACCTTGAAGAAATATCGATAGCACAAATGTTTGGGTAATGAACCAAAGTTTGTTTGATGTAAAGATGAATCATTATTCTGTTTTCATGGTTTATAATAAGTACAAATGGATGAACTCCAAAGTGGTCCCCTTATGGTGAAATCCCTCATGGAAGACGCTTTGCGGATTGAGTTATCCTAGAAGTATGGTTAGAGAACCCATGATTATTTGTTGAATAATGAGATGAAGGTCAGTGAATTTGTTAGTGAAACTATCCGATATGGGTAGATCTTTTAATTTAATTTCTGGTGGTATGTGGAACGTCACATAAATCCTCACGGTTTGAGAGTTATGGCCTTATGAAGTTGGAGGACCCTCATATGTCATCTAGAAGCCCCAAAAGGTCAAAGTAGTCAAAATGGTTTAAGAGATTTTAGAAGGTAAATAATAAAATGAAGTGATGAGTGTACTATAATTCAAATTGAATACAAAATAACTTATTTAAATAATAAATTTAATGGAGAATTTAGAAGTGGGTTAACCCTAAAATAAGGAAAGTGGGCAAAGTGACCTAGAAGATGTTATTAAGGAAACTACTTGGAGAGTATAAATAAGAGGAAAAGCTCTCTAATTTTAGATAAAACTTGAGAATATTGAATATATATAGGTGTCTGAGGTAACCAAAGGATATATAAGCTGAATTTCAGAGGGAAGGTGAAGAAAAGAAGGTCAGAATTCAAGGGACGATAAATTCTTTTGATGATGCTTTCTAAGGTATTTTATTTACAGGTCATCTCACCATTTTCACAATTGCAATTGCAGAAACATATCCAAGTATTTTTGGTACAAAATTCATCTTCTGGGTCGTTGTATTTTTGGAGTTACACTCCGTGGAAAATAGGGTTCGTGGCTACTCCTGAAACTAGTATAAAACAAGTGTTTCAGATAAAAAAATCATAACTTATTCATAAAAGATCCAAACTCAGTAAGACCAAATCTGTTGTTTATATTAAATCTTGTATTATTCTTTGTAACATTTTTAGATCCATTCAACAAATATTCCATGCGGGGAACGCTCTACAAGTTCGCTATCTGGAATACGTTAGAATTCAACAAGGCGTGCCATTTTTGCTATAACTCCTTTTCTGAGAGGTTCCAAGTAGTGACACCTAGAGGAATTGCATAAAACACAATGAAGAACATTTTATATCATTTTCTGATATTTATTCATTACAGGTACATAGTTATTATTATTTCAAGTTAGGGTTGTTGACTAATCCAAAACTAGTCATGTGAGACTAAAGAAAAGTTTGATGAAAATTCTAGTCTCTTGTTGTTAAAGTTAAGGAAGGTTTGCAGGTATGTGATCATATACACCAGGTCTATTATAGAGTTACAAATTATATTTGGATGACGAAATTGATGAGGGATTTTGGTTGAGGTACATGTTGAGTACATGGTTGAGACAAGTAGTTGATGAGTTGGCACATACATGAGGTGTATAGTTGATGATGTTGGTACATATTGATGAGTCATAGTTGATGAGAAGTTGACACATGATTGGTACATACTTGGTACATGGTTGTATGCACTTGTTTACGATACAGGTTGATTACAGGTTTTTTGGTATAGGTCGGTGCATGGTTGATGCACTTCTTCATGGTACAGGTTGATTATAGGTTGATGAATGGTTGATGCATGGTTTAGGTTTATTGGTATAGGTTTACAATGATATATCTCATAGTGATAGTGTGACAGTGGTTCCATCATTCTACTTCTACTTAAGGGAGGTTGGATGAGGCAAGGACAGGTGGTTGTAGCCACCTTCTGGTTGTAACTGGAGAACATAGGGGGTTGTAGCCTCCTTCTGGTTGTAGCCAAAGAATTGGGGAGATGGAGCTTCCCTTAGGTTGATCCTGAGAAACTAGGGGGTTGGAGCCTCCTTCCAGTTGCAGCTAGAAAACAAAGGAAGTTGGTGCTTCCAATAAATGTAATTCTTCAAGACATATAAGAAAAAACATTCTGTGGTTTTCTCCCACTTTGGGTTTCCATGTAAAACATCGGTGTACTTTGTATGTGTATGATTGTTCATGTGTTCATTGCTCATTACTGGATGATAATTCTACATTGGTATAACACTTGGATTATTTGGTTAAAAAGAATTACTATTTCTCTATTACTAATTCACCCCCCCTCTCAGTAATCCAACAATTAGTTTTAGAGTAGGTTCCTTCAAAAATTAGTTTAACCACTGAAAGGTAGATCATGGAGAGAAACAACTTGTATAAAAATGGAATACCACAGTTTGATGGATAGAAGTATGATTTTTGGAGGATAAGGATGAAGACATATATATAGGCACTGGGATTTGAAATTTGGCAATCGATTGTAGATGGATACACAACACCAACAATTCCACCAACAAAATAAAAAGAAATGAAACTCGGTCAAAATAATTCCAAAGACAAAAATGCACTTCTGAATGGTGTCAGTGAAATGATATTCACCAAAGTTGCACATTGTAAATCCACTAAAGAGATTTGGGATAAGATTCAAAATATTTATGAAGGAGATTCAAAATTCAAAGAAGCAAAGCTTCAAACTTACAGAGGTTAGTTCGAACAACTAAAGATGAAGGAATATGAAAATATTGCAGTCTACTTCTTACGAGTCGATGAAACAATGAATGCAATAATAGGGTTGAGAGAAGAAATCGAAGAATCTGTAATTGTTCAAAAGGTACTAAGATCTCTTCCTATGATATTTGACCCTAAGATATCAGCACTAGAAGAAATATCATATCTAAACTCAATAAGCATGGACGAACTGCATGGAATCTTCACAGCATATGAAATGAGAACTAAATGAGAAAATCCGGATGTAAAAGAAGCATCCTTCAAAGCATCCAAAAGATCAAATAAAAAGGAAAAGCAACAAGAAGAACATAGCAACAATAGTGACGTCTCTGAATATGATGAAGAAGTGGCCAACTTTGTCAAAATACTGAACAAGGGAACTGACAGTAGGTATAGAGGTAAGTTGCCTTTAATTTGTTTTAATTGTGATGGTATTGGTAATTTTTCTAACAAATGTCCTCAAAAGAAAAAGAGAAATGATGAAGGTTACTCAAAAGGAAAAAAAACATATAAAGGCAAAAGAAATACAAAGAATTTTTTCAAGAAAAGATTATGCACCAAAGAAGACATCTCTTCATCATATGAAGATGAAGTCAGTGACAGTGATACATGAAGAGTTCTATTCATGGTAGTAGAAGACTCTAATAAAGAAGACTTCGAAGAAGAATATGAAGAAGTCGAAGAAGAAATTGAAGAGGTATAAGTTTACTACTGAGAAGAATTGATGGGTGCCATAGAAGTTATCAAAAGAGAAAAGAAGAAAAACAAGAAACTACAAGCAGAACTAGACAAGAAAGAAGACACTCAAGAACTAGAACAAATGATCATAAATTTGAAGGTTTAAATAGAAGAAGATAAAATAATTGAAGAACTCAAAGAACAACTAGAAGAAAAGGACAAGATCATTGGAAATTTGGAAGCAGATATTGTCACATTGAGAAAGGATATTCAAAAGAAAAATATGCAGAATAGCTCAAAATTTTTGGATGACATTATCAACAGTCCAAAATCTCATCTTGACAAGTCTAGACTTGGATACAATCAGAAAGAAAATGGATCAATATCCAAAACAACAGAGCAAGAAACATATCCAAAAAGCTATGCAAAAACAATCAAAGGGGATAGGAATATATACAAGGAAGATTACAGAGAAACTCCTCCACCGAGAAGATTCATATTTTAGAATCAACAATAGACAAATAGGCCTCAAGAAGAATAAGGATTCATAAGAGCACCTCCTTTCGTAATATCTTCAACTCTCAGGTATCAAACTATATGTTTTGTTTTATGTTATGCATGTAATAATTTTGGACATAAAGTTGTGAATTGTAGATCTAACAACAAGAACATAAACAAATTTGAAAGTCATACACAAAATGGTTATCCAAGAAGGCCTAGTGAAACACAGAGAAGAAGTTACAACATGTTTGAATATTTGAGAACTGAAGTGGAATGTTACAAATGTAACAACTTTGGACACATGGCCAAATATTGCAGAATGACAGTCCCTCCTATAGAACCACAACATAATAGCAACAGTCATAGACAGGAAACTCAGAAAAGGACATGGATAAGAAAGTAGAATCTATATAGCAATGAAGAATGAACACTCTCTCTACAAGCTAAGCAGAAGAAACGTGGTTGGTGTTATCACTCCAAGAAACTCTTTGGGGTTGTAGGAAAAATATGCTTGGTAACTCAAGAATATGGTAAATTTGGTATGCTTGGAACAATGGGATAACTCAATGGCTAATGAAATGGACCACTTATCATGCATTCGAATAAGATAGTTCTTTTAGAAATCAATAATCAGACGGCAAAGTTTGAACAGGGGATGAAGAATACTAGTCTAGATAACCAAATACAACAATGTGTAGGGTCATACAAGATAGTAACAAGTCCTTTAATTCAAGTTCATGAGCTCAATAAGAAGATAATAGTTCTTAGAAGATGAGCTAAACTGAAGTAAAGTATAGAATAATGAAATACATGAACAAATCTGACATTGAAAGCAAAAGAAGAATGTGATTCTATTATCAAGATAAGAGTCTAGTACAGTAGAAAAATGTATCCAAGATTGAACCACTTGTTCATCTCATATCTTTAGATTTATAGCTTTACAATAAAATATTCAGATCCTATAAAAATGGATCAGATTTGCCAAAGATAGAAAGTCAAAACAACTTTTACAAAATAGAGGAAGTGATCCTCAAAATGAGATCAACTCCTCATTTCATGGCCTTTAGATCATGTAGAAACTCTATGCTGAGAAGATAAGCCTTCCAAGGCTGTTTAATATTTTTTGAGGAAGATGAAATTTGAATTTGCCAAGTTTAGAAAAAACCCTGATTTATTGCCCCCAAAATAGGTGCCAAATCAACTTGAACACCTCTTCTAACCTCCTTTGCATCAAATTTATACTTTGAATTTGATACTATAATTCGATATCTATCTTTAGAAAGAGTTTTCAAGAGATTTGGCTGAGTAAAACTTCGATCTGGGCAAAAATACTCCTTCTCTGGCCTGTCTGCGGTTTCACCAACTCTTCCACCTTGAAATTTGCTACTTAGTTGTTGAAATCTCTTCTTTTCAACAACTAATTAGTTGTAACTACACCTCTTGTGCTGGTGAAAGCTTTTCTTTGGCCAAAACAAAATCTTTAAAATGGGTATACTCTGCCTCCATGGCTGCCATCTATTCTTTTAGAATTTGAACCAAATTCTTTTATTGTCTTCTTCAATTTACTCCATATCTTCCTTTGGCAACAAAATGATTAATGAGCCAATGTACTCTTTCTTTCCAAATCTGTAACAGCAAGCACTGCTTTGAGAGTAATTTAATTCTAGGTTTTGTTCTTACCAATCTGAAGAACTTTGCAAGTTGGAATTACCGGGTTGAACAACATCTCTAGGAGATGAAGCAAAGCCAACAACAGATTGTTGTCGTGTCTTCATCCCTTGAGATGCAGGAACACTATTTGTATTTGCAAATACCTATTGCTGAGTTCCAGAATGCACCAGTGGCATGTGTTGAGGCTGAGAAACAACTTGATATTGTGGATTAACACTGTATGAATTCTATGACTGACCATACGTAGATGGAGAAAACGTATAGGATGATGACAGTGATAATCCCATGCCACCTAAACCAGATGGAGGCAACATACTAAGAGGTTGTTGATATTTTTGAAGCTTCTGAGATGGAGGAGCTCAACTTGCCATTGGCCTTGGTTGCTGAAGATATGTCATAGAAGGAGCCTGAGATGAAGGCAGAGTTTGTTGTTGTTTCCCTAGATGTGGAGTCAAATGTTTCATTTGTGGAGGATACTGCACAGGTTGTGGTTGAACAGATGGAGCATTTCCAATGTTTGACGGTGGTATAACTTGAGCCATAGGCTGAAACTGTTGGCTACTTGGAGGCATAAATTGCTGACTTGTTTGTGGTGGTACTCCAGATCTAAATTGCATTGGCAGTGGAGTGAGTATTCCAACAATAAATGCTACATTTCTTCATTGGACAGCTGCGCAATCTTTGGTGCTTATATCATCAAACACTTGGAAACCTGTGGGCTTTTGACATATCGACATGTGACTTGACCTGACAGATGGCTTGTTTTGTGACTTGAATCATGGCTTGATTAGTGGCCAGATATCTTTGACCTGTAAAAACGATTTATAAACCAAACTACATTCAACAATAGACATCTGCGTGGCCTTTGAGTTTTAGCTTAACTTATGGCTAGATTAATGGCTCAATTTGGGTGTCAACTAGCTTTTAATTCTTGACTTAGTGTTCTAGTGTTTGGAGTATTGCATGGAAAAAACTATGGTTTAGGCTATGTATCAATTAAGAAATATTGACAATATGTATTTGTGAAATGTAGGTTGAAGACCGAATAACAAAGGTTTGGATCAATCATGGTCAATGAGAGATGATAAGGAAACTAGAAGTTTAATATGTTGGCCAAAGGCTAATAAGAAAAATGAGTGAAACAGAGAGAGAGAGAGAGATAAAAACGCTCTCAAAAAACTAGTTCATTTTGATCGCTAACAGTTGGTATGTTGATAGTGGATGTTCAAAACACATGACAAGTGATATAGATAGGTTTATTACATTAAGAAAGGAAAGAGATGGATCAGTCTCCTTGGGAAATGATGATTCAACAAAATCATTGGAAAAGGCACAGTCAGAATTGGGAACAAGAATACAAAAGAAGAAAATGTTCTACGAGTAGAAGATATGAAACATAATATTCTAAGTGTGATTCAAATGCGTGACCAAGTTCATAAAGTTACTTTTGATTCACAAAAGTGCAAGATAAGAAAATAAGATTTAGGAAAAGTGATTGCTACAGCTGCAAGAACTTCAAGCAACATATATGTGTTAAGTGAAATTGGAAATTAAAAGTGTTGTCTAGGAAAGGAAGATGAAAGTTTTCTATGGAACAAAAGAATGGGTCACATACATTTTGATAACCTTGTCAAATTCAACAAAAGAGAAGCATTCAGAGAAATTCCCCAAATCATGAAACCAACCAACACTTAATGCAAGAATTGTCAACAAGGAAAGCAAACAAAGACCAGGTTCAAATCAAAGGAATATTTAACAACAAGACCACTGGAAATTGTGCACACTGATCTAGTTGGACCAACTACAACAAAGGGTTTAAAAGGTGAAAAATACTTTATGTTATTAGTTGATGATTATACAAGAATGACTGTAGTTTTCTTTCTCAAGAATAAGTGAAAAGATTTTGAAAAAATTAAGATCTACAAGGAAATGGTTGAAAATGAAATGGATTCAAAAATCAAATGCTTGAGATCTGATAATGAAGGAGAGTTCACTTCAAAGGAATTTATGGACTACTATAGCAGTCGTGGAATAAAAATGTAATTCTCCATTGTTAGGACACCTCAACGGAATGGAGTTGTTGAAAGAAAGAACATGATAGTACATGAAATGGATCGAACAATGCTAATGGATTCCAAATTGATAGATATATTTTGGACACAGGAAGTTCATACAACATTTCACATTCAAAATAGAGTAATGCTCAGAAATAACACTGACAAAACTCCCTACGAGCTATGGAAAGGAAGACCAACAAATGTGAATAACTTTAGAGTTTTTGGAAGCAAATGCTACATCAAAAGAGAACATGGAAGAATGGGAAATTTTGAATCTTGTGCGGACAAAGGATTACTTGTTGGTTACTCAAGTACAAGGAAATAATACAAGTGTTACAATCTGAGATTGAACAAAGTTGTGGAAAGAATCAACGCAAAAATTGATGAAACATGCATACCAGAATCAAAGGAAGAAGAAAATGAATCAATGGAACAACCTTTCGAACAAGAAGAAGAAGATGAAAAAGAAGTAGAAGAGGAAGATGAAGAGAATCTAAAAGAAGCAGAAGATCAAGTTCAACAAGTGTCTCCAAAGACACCTAGCAAACGAGTATAGAAGAATCATCCTTCAGATCAGATTATCAGAAAGAAAGATGCAAGAGTTGAGACTAGAAGAAGAATTCGTTCACCAGAACAAACACACCTAGCCCTCTTATCTACAATTGAACCAAATTGTTTTGAAGAATCCAGGAAGGATGAATTTTGGAATAAGGCCATGGATGAAGAATTGGATCAAATAGAGAAAACTGACACTTGGGAATTGGTTCCAATACCAAAGAATAAGAATGTTATCGGAACCAAATGGGTTTTCAGGAATAAATTGAATGAATATGGATAGGTTACAAGGAACAAATCTAGATTGGTATGTAAATGATATGCATATATTGAAGGAATCGACTTTGAAGAGACATTTTTCTCCAGTTGCCAGAATGGAAGCAATCTGTTTTATTTTATCTTATGCATGCTCCAAAAATATTAAAGTGTATCATATGGACATAAAATAAGATTTTCTGAATGGGGAACTTGAAGAAGAAGTCTACATTGAACAACTAGAAGGATTTCATTTGTCATAGAACACAAATTATGTGTGTAAATTAAAGAAGGCCTTGTATGGTCTAAAACAGGTTCCTAGAGCATGGTACTCTAGACTGGATAAGTATCTATAGCAGGCAGGGTTCATGAAAGGAAGTTGAGACAACAACCTCTACATCAAGGTAAGTCAAGGTAATATTTTATTAATTGAAGTTTATGTTGATGATATTATTTTTGGTAGTGATGATGAAAGGTTAAGCCTGAAATTTCCAAAGGATATGCATAATGAATTTTAAATGTCATTACTTGGAGAACTATCCTTCTTTCTGGGACTTCAAATGTATCAAATCAACCAAGGAATTTTTATTTCTCAAACCACGTATATCAGAGAAATGTTAAAGAGGTTCGGAATGGAAGATTGCAAACCAGTTATAACTCCCATGCAAACTAGTTGCAAGTTAAGAAAATATGATGATTCAAAGTCTACAGATCAGAGTAAATACAGGTCAATGATTGTCAGCCTACTATATGTGACAACATCCAGACCATATGTAATGCAAATAGTTGGATAGGTGGCCCGATTTCAAGAAACAACAAAGGAATCACATGTATTAGCATTGAAGAGAATTTCTAGATATCTCAAAGGAGCAAAAGATTTTGGATTATGGTATCCAAAAGGAAAGGATCTATCTCTTATTGCCTACATAGATGCAAATTGGGCAGGTTGTATTGATGACCGACTAAGCACCAGTGGAGAAACGTTCTACTTGGGTGAGTGTTTAGTATCATGGCTAAGTAAGAAATAATCATCAATATCTTTAACTATAGCTGAGGCAGAGCATATTTCACAGCATCATGTTGTACACAGTTTCTTTGGATGAAACAAGCTCTAACAGATATACAAGTTGAGTATAATGAGCCCATTCCAATCTATTGTGATAATACATGCGCCATCAGTATCTCAAAGAAACTAGTGATGCACTCCAAGACGAAACACATTCTAATAAAGTATCACTTTCTGTGGGAGCAGGTTGCAGAAAAGGACATCAGAGTTGAGTATGTAGGCACAAAAGAACACGTGGCAGACATCTTTACAAAACCACTTCCACGAGAAGCATTTGAGTTTCTTCGCCAAAGACTCGGAGTTATTTTTACTCCAAAATGAATGTTTTTGAATGATTATCTTATATGTATTAGATGTACATGAGAAAGCACCATAAAGAGGACAATTCATTCAGGGGGAGAAACCCCGGATGGAAAGATACCTTTTCCATTGATGACAAAGGGGGAGAGATTCATCAGATGCAGAGGATAGAGACATGGTTCCAAGGGGAGCAATGGTCATAGGAATGTTTCCAGGGGGAGCGTGACTGATATGAATTCAGTATTGCATGACATAATTTTAGTTTTTCATCAGAGTGTTTCCATCAATTCCAAAGGGGGGAGATTGTTTATTAAGGTTGGTTGTCATTGATATCAACCCTTGAAAAAATCCTGGTAGAAAAAAAGGTTTGGGTAATGGATCCAAGTTTGTTTGATGTAAAGATGACTCATTATTGTCTTTTCATGGTTGATAATAAGTGCAAATGAAGGAAATCCAAAGTGGTCCCCTTATGGTGAAATCCCTCACGGAAGACGCTTTGTGGATTGAGTTATCCTAGAAGTATGGTTAGAGAACCCATGCTTATTTGTGGAATAATGAGATGAAGGTCAGTGAATTTGTTAGTGAAACTATCCTAGATGGATATTTCTTGTCATTCCATTTTTGGTGGTATGTGGAATGACACATAACTCCTCATGGTTTGAGAGTTATGACCTTACAAAGTTGGAGGACCCTCATATGTCATCTAGAAGCCCCAATAGGTCAAAGTAGTCAAAGTGGTTTAAGATATTTTAGAAGGTAAATGATAAAGTGAAGTGATGAGTGTACTATAATTCAAAGTGAATACAAAATAAATTGTTTAAATAATAAATTTAATTGAGAATTTAGAAGTGGGTTAACCCTAAAATAAGGAAAGTGGGCAAAGTGACCTAGAATATGTTTTTAAGGAAGCTACTTGGAGAGTATAAATAAGAGGCAAGGCTCTCTCATCTTAGATAAAACTTGAGAATATTGAATATATATAAGTGCATGAGGTAACTAAAGGATATATAAGACAAATTTCAGAGGGACGGTGAAGAAAAGAAGGTCAAATTCAAGAGAGGATCAATTATTTTGATGATGCTTTCTAAGGTATGTTATTTACAGGTCATCTCACCATTTTGACAATAACGTTTTTTATAAAATGATTTAGACCATTAAATTGATATTCTATTGAGGAAACATATCCACGTATCTATGGTAAAAAATTGAGCTTGTGGGTCTTTGTATTTTTTGAGTTACACTCCGTGGAAAATAGGGTTTGTGGCTAGTCCTGGAACTAGTCTAAAACAGGTGTTTCAGGGAAAAACGTCATAAATTATTCATAACAGATCCAAATTCAGTAAGAAAACATGTGTTGGTTAGAGTACAATATTTAGTATTATGTGTAACATTTTTAGATCCATTCAACAAATATTCTATGCGGGGAATGCTCTACAAGGTCTCTCTCTAGAATAATCGATAATTCAACAAGGTATGTCATTTTTGCTATAACTCCTTTTCTGAGAGGTTCCAAGTAGTGACACATGGAGGAATTGCATAAAACACACTTAAGAACATTGTATATAATTTTTAGATCTTTATTCATTACAGGTACATAGTTATGATTATTTCAAGTTAGGGTTGTTGACTAATCCAAAACTAGTCATGCGAGACTAAAGAAAAGTTTGATGAAAATGCTAGTCTCTTGTTGTTAAAGTTAAGGAAGGTTTGCAGGTATGTGATCATGTAAACCAGGTCTATTATAGAGTTACGAATCATATTTGGATGATGAAATTGATGAGGGATTTTGGTTGAGGTACATGTTGGGTACATGGTTGAGACAAGTAGTTGATGAGTTGGCACATACATGAGGTGTATAGTTGATGATGTTGGTACATATTGATGAGTAATAGTTGATGATTAGTTGACACATGATTGGTACATACTTGGTACATGGTTGGATGCACATTTTTATGGTACAGGTTGATTATAGGTTGTTTGTTACAGGTTGGTGCATGGTTGATGCACTTGTTCATGGTACATGTTGAGGTACATGTTGATGAATGGTTGATGCATGGTTCAGGCTTATTGGTATAGTTTTACAACGGTATATCTTACAGTGATAGTGTGATAGTGGTTCCATCATTCTACTTCTACTTAAGGGTGGTTGAATGGGTAAGGACAGGTGGTTGTAGCCACCTTCCGGTTGTAGCTAGAGAACGTAGGGGGTTGTAGCCTCCTTTCGGTTGTAGCCATAGAATTGGGGAGCTGGAGCTTCCCTCAGGTTGTAGCCTGAGAAACTAGGGGGTTGGAGCCTCCTTCCAGTTGCAGCTGGAAAATAGAGGAAGTTGGTGCTTCCAATTGATCAGAATCTGGACCAGGGGTCTAAAATTTGCTCAATTTTAAAGTGCTCGGAATGCGACGAAAACGGTGCCATTGCGTCCGTCTCGTTCTCCTGATTCCGGCGTTATATTTATTTTCGCAAACGAAGTCCGTATGGAGAAGTTATTGAGGTCTGTTCGCCGAGCCAAACAGGCAAAATTTTGATGCTGACTGGGCAGGCCGTACAGCTGACGTGGCATCCGTACAATGACGTGGCAAGACCATACGGGACACGTGGCAGCTCCTGGGTGTGACACGTGTCATGCATTTTTGGCATTTTCAAAACATGGTTGGACCAATTGGGAGGTGACACGTGTCACCACTGGATGGGTGACACGTGGCACTTGCTGACGTCAGCAGCCTACGTGGCCCGAGATGACGTGGCAGGTGACAGTGTACGGTACAGAATACGTGGCAGTGATGTGGGCCAATTAACAGGCGACACGTGGCATGATTATTGTGCAATGAAAAGGTGCCACGTGGCCCAATCAAGGGCTGCCACATGGCACCCCGATTTTTGACTATTTGGGCTTGGGTTCAAAAGATTTTGGGGTCGACCGGAATTGAACCGGTGACCTCCCCTACTATCCAACGTTTTAACAACTTTCCGCTGGCCATGTTCCCACCCTTTGGTTTCTTGTTATATGGATCAAAACACATTTATTTATGATGGTGTATGGTAAAAGGGGGTGGGCCGGGGCTTGGCCCGACCCATGGTTCCACGGGACGCATATGACCGTGTGACATTCGTGGATGGCATGCGATAATGGGAATATACCCACATTTTATATGTTTGCGCGGTGGTTTATTGGAACCCAGTTCCATTGTTTTATATATGACCGAAACTCATTTTAACCGGCGCGCGCGGGAGTTTGAATGTTCAAAGGTTTGGACACGGTTATGCCCTCCGTTCCACGTGGCGCGGTTATATTATGGTTCTATTGTAATTACATGTGACCAGAACACATGTCAATACCATTTGCGCGGGAGTTATGATTTACATTGGCACGGAGGTTTTAGAATTTGACCCACAGTCATATCACCATCAAACATATGACCATGCGTTGGTTTAAAAGGCGCGCGCGTTATAAAGTTGTGGTTTTAATCCACGGTTTTATACGTATGCATGTGACCATTGCAAATGTAATTGCGCGCGGGTTTTGATTTATAACATTTAACCTTTGGTTATACACCACATGTGACCACTTTACACGGCAATGCACATGGTTTTAAATGTGGGTTTTAATATTTGATTTTAATTTGGATTTTCAAACGGTTGCCTTTTTAAGTGCGGGGATGTGGCCACATGGCCCCCCCATGCGCCCAACAACCCCGACTTGGGGGGCTATAGTCACGCTAACGGAGCGATAGTTTGCACCATTTTTGGGATGGCGCGTGTGTGCTGAGTTTTGGCACGGGAAAACGCTCGGGAGCCGGGTTCACTTCTAGAGGTGCGAAATGGCGAACCTGTTGCAGAGCTTGAAAAAGGAAAAATGGCAGCAAGCACAACTTGATGAGTTTTTGACCAAATCAGGTGCCGTAAAAGCCTAGCTAGGGGTTTTTGGACGTTTTGAGTCCATTGGTGACATTTTCCCAGGCATTTGAGGAGTCCATTTGCAGTTTTTTCACATTTGAAGTTTGAGGAAGCTTCAAGAGCCTTAAAGCCCTCATTGTTTGAGGCATTGCTCAGATGAGCACATATCCATTTGCTGAGACTGAATAGTCATTTATGACTATTTATTATGCTCTGAACACATTGGGATAGGTTTCATACCCATTGGAGGACTTCTACAGGTATTTTTGCCTCATTCAAGTTCAGGGAAGCTTGGAGGCCACATGTAGGAGAGGTCATTGTTGGATGAGCCATTGTCCATTTGCAGAGTTGTTACAGTCATTTTTGGGGTTTTTATGTATTCTGAATCCAATGGTACAGTCTGTAAATCCATTAGAGTTGAGCATCATATTTTAAAGATAATTTGACATTCTAATCCCAGAGAGCCAAATCCATTGAAGGAGGCTCAAGGAGATGTAGCCCAGAGAGGGGTGAACTCCTTTATCATCTTGCTATTGTTGTGAGTTTGCTGTGTTATTTGCTGCCCTTTACATTGTTTTGTATTGATTTATAACACATATTTAATCTTTAAAAGATCATTTCCTCACACATAAACATTGACAAGAACCAGCAAGAACTTAACACATAAACCAATCTTGCATAGTTTAACACATGAAGCAAGGTCCTGTTAAGATTTATTTTATGAGGTAGAGGGTGCTTGCATAGCATAACAAGTCAGCCTTCTATTTTCAGATCACCAATGAATGTAATTCTTCAAGACATATAAGAAAAAACATTATGTGGTTTTCTCCCACTTTGGGTTTCCACGTAAAACACTGGTGTACTATGTATGTGTAAGATTGTTCATTTGTTCATTGCTCATTATTGGATGATAATTATACTTTGATATGACACTTGAATTATTTGGTTAAAAAGGATTATTATTGATCTATTACTGATTCACCCCCCCCCCTCTCAGTAATCCAACATACCAACCATAATCAGTCAATAATAAATATATACAAACATACATTGAAAAGTACACAAAGATTTAACATGGAAACCAAAATGGGAGAAAAAATGGTAAAATTTCATGGAAATATGTTCACAGGAAACAACCTGCTACAAACACTAATCTATTACAATGTTTACAGGTAGCCACCTAAAAGAGACACCAATCCCTTCACCTAAGAACCAACTCAACAACACATGTAGGCACCAACCTGTTGGAGATACCTTGTGTTGGGTTGAGAAAAAGGTATAAATATTCTCCTTGTTACTTTGATTTGTGATATATTCTTGATTAACTTTTCCATTAATTTGAAGTAATTAGGGAAGAAAATGGTTGAAAAGACATTAGGAAACAATATTGAATGATATTAGATATTTTTCTGAACTTTGGTTTGAATTGTTTTGATTTTATGCAGAAATGGACAATTGATGTTAACTAAAGATAATTCAGAAGATCATGAAGATGCATAGGCCATTGAAGATCGAAGGAATCATGCATAAAATGGTTCAAAGGAAGATTGACTTTTTATCTTGAAATCTTCATAAATAGTAAAAGCAATATTGAGGATCTCTCGATCCTCAGGATAGCTTAATTTACTTATCTCATTGTAATATATAAAGAATAGTGAACAATAGAGAGGATACCAACCAATAATTCAGATCTCTTAATTGTTGACATTTTGTACAACAATACCATTTTGTAAGTGATTTATCAGTTATGGAATTAATGAAAGATTCAAGCGTTTTGATCATTTCTGCGTACTGAGTTTTTCGTAGCAGTATCTTTTGAAGACCGTGGGCTCAGTCGAAAGGAGCTATTGTCTCATCTGTAATCGTATCAATTCTGTTATAGTTCTGTGATTTGAATTTCCTTTCAACAGTTGAGATAACTCGTTAATGTGTTGATTCTTTTATGAATTGGTAATGTTGTTCCATTTGCAGAGAGTAATGTTCCATTTGAAGATTATCGATTGTTGTTCCATTTCCATTTGTTGTAAATTTATCACGTGTGAACTCTTTCCAATTAAATTCGCGTTTACTGTTCCTTTTATTAAATTCACAGTTGTTGTTCCTTTCGTTTAAATCACATTTGTTGTTCCTTCTTAAATATTCAGTAGATTGTTGTTCCTTTCCAATAGATTAACTAGTTATTGAGAGATTGATTCATTAAGTGTTTCATAGACTAAATTGTTGTTTCTTAGATAGATAAATGAATTCATTAATTGGTTAATGTTTTGATTCATGGTGTGTTTATGTTCAAAATATATTTATGTTGATTGAGTTATTAGTTTCAAAGTTTTTAGTCAATGTGTGAAGAACATGATTATTGCAGTAATTTAGATAGACTTAGATTTGTTGTGACTGAATTATCTACACAATTTAACCTCTACAACTATCTGCATAGACTTTGCTGAAATTCTTGTGAGAAAAGAAGAATCCTTGGTTGATAAATTAATGTCAGACTAAGTTTGTTTTTAGGACATCTTTAGAGCCCAACATTTTAGCATCGTTGCTAGGGATAATGTCAAAGATAGTATAGGTTGCGTCTCTGAAGGATGAGGTATTGAAAATGGAATGTAAGAACCTACGTAGGAAACAAGAAAAATGCTTGTGCCAACATCCACCTTCAACTGATGCATAGAGGTTATATAGGTGCATAGAATTTGTGTCAGTGTGTATGACTAAAAAGAAAGAACCTGAAAAAAAAAAAAAAACCTTACCAAAGACTACAAAATCCCAGGGCTCAGCAACCCCTAGAAGGAGCACTTTTATAGACGAAATTATCCTAAAAGTTGAATCTCAATCCTCGGTTGGACCTCGAAACGTTTCTACCCGAGTCCCTCAAGCAACAAATTCACCAACAGTAGCTCATGTTGGGGTTCATAACGAAACTAAAGGAACTGAACAGAGTTTTCAAAATACACACACTCCACTTTTCATTCCTTTAGGCAAGGGAAATTCTTGTAATTTGAGAGAAGGAGAAGGGAAACTAGTGGAATTGTTGAGGCAAACCCACCATCACTTGAACCTAGATATCTTGACATTTTTGCAGAAGAAGGAACACCTAAAATCCCAGACATAGGTAGCACGATCAAATCTCCTAAGGGACCAAGTAATCAACCACCTCAAGTAGAACACCCGGACCAAGAAATCCATGAAGGCTATTGGAACATCTTCGATCGAATGGTGCAACAAAATCCACCACGACCCCAGACTTCCACTTTGGAATAGCCTATAGTTGATTCAATTTCTAATGCCCCAATGAAATCCATTTCACTACAGGATATTCGAACCTTCAATGGATTGATCTCAGAAGACCCTAACGCATTCTTATTCAAGTTTGATGTCCTATGTAGAGGCTATGAATATACCTATGAACCCCAGAAGCTAAATCTATTTCCTTCCACCTTGAAAGGAGAATATTTACGATGGTTTATTGGACTAGGGGGAGGAACTATAAACTCATGGGATGAAATGAAACAAGCCTTCCTTAGGAAATATCAAGACTACTATAGAACCAGGGATTTAAAGGATGAAATCTTTAAAATGATTGCAAAAGAAAATGAAACACTAAAATAATATGTTGAAATATTTCAATATAACCTGTAGAGATCACCTTATGGTACACTACCAGGTGAGGTACTTAAATCCACTATAATAAAAGGTATGAAGGATGAATGGGTAGAGACGTTAAATTTGATGGGAAAAGGTGATATTTATCAAGAAACGTATGATGACATTATCCAATTGTGCATCAGGTGTTCATGCAATAGTACATGAACCAGATCAGGAATACGAGCCCCCATCACTAGAAATAACAACATTACTAGCAGGAGTGTCACCCAATCAGAAATTGGTAATATTTTAGAAACTTTTAAAACTAACATTTTGGGTACTATGACTACACAATTGGATGTTCTGCAGGTTAAATATAAACAAGCAGAATAAGAACATTCATTGGCTATATTTTTTCCATGATGCAGGAGGAAACATGGTTCAAGAGAGTTCCCCTTGGATGTGGTTTGGACCTGCACCATCTGTGCCAAATATCATGCAACAGGGCAATGCCCATCACTCCTAGGACTAAAAATTGTTTTTAAAGAAGAATAAGAGGAAACATAACCAATATACCTTATGGCTCAGCGTTAGTAGTGGCAGGCTCTCCCCCCAGGTATGCTAGAAAATCCTTCTTCTTTCTTTTTTGGGCAGTATAATCAACAACATAATTCTAGAAACACATGGCAGGGCCAACCATTTGCTAATCCCACCTGGAAGTCCCAACAATATCCTACTACACTCTGGCCAAATCAACCAGTTGTTAATCCTACTTGGCCTAACTTGCAATACTCTACCCCATTTTGGTAGAATTCAAATAATAACCCCTATGCTTCATAGTGGACTAACACAACTACCCAAGCCCCCAATTGGACTCAGAACTGGCAGTGCCCCATGGGATTGACTAATCAACCCATGGGAATGGCTCCTCAAGCTCAACCCACTTTAAAAGCTCCACTTCAATTGCCCCAAAATCCCCAACCTCAAATGCGCCCTCAATTACCATCTCAACCCAACCCGAATCCTAATAACATACCAGTCCAACTCATGCAAATTGTAAAGAATTTGGAGGGTGAAACAAATTTTGTAGGGTGCAACGAACTCTGGTTGAGATCAGGGAGTGTAATTGCTCCCAAGGAAAGTGACATCCATAAAAAACAGGAGAATGAGAATGATAGACAACCAAAAATAAAACCATCGACTGTGGTCATAACAGAAGAAACATAATAGGGGGAAAGCACAGTCGAGAAACAAAATTCTGATAAAGACATAATTTATCCTCCCATGTTTCCTGAGAGGATAATGATCGTGAAACCAACTGTATATCCTAAATTTGATATCGTTGAGGAACTAAATAATCTATGTGTTAAAATTCCACTCCTACAGGCTTTACAAGACATCACAATCTATGCAAAAACAATTAAAGAGTTATGTGGGAAGAAGACCGAAAGGAAAACTAATAATCCATCAACTCTTCACGTGGTAGGAACTTTGTTTGATCTTATTCTATGCAAGAAGGAGCCAATCAAGTACATAGACCCAAGAAATCTTGTGGTAACGGTTACGATACAAGGTTGTTTTTTTCCAAACACACTGGTGGATTTGGGGGCAACCATCAACATTATGATCACCGAGACCTGTAATGTCCTGGGTATTACCTCCTTCAAACCTACTTGAACTATGTTAGAACTAGATGATAGATCAATGTTTAAACTAGTAGGCACATTAAAAGACATAGCAATCTTGGTTGACACTTGGGAATACCCAGCTGATTTCCTAGTTATCAACCCAAGAAGTAGACTAGATGGACACCCGTTATTATTGGGACGACCATGGCTATCAACAGCATATGCATACATAGGATGTTGCACAGGCAACATGAAGATTATTATAGGAAGTGCTATAAAGAACCTTATCTTGTATCCTCCAACTAAACCAAGTCTTCCTGCCATACATCAATAGTTGCAACCACCTAGATATCTAGAAGAAAACCTATGATCTCCAATCACACTAGAAGAAGCTCTTGGACTCAAAAACCAACTAGAAGATGATGTCATCAACAACTTCATTAATATCCCAATTGTTATAAGAAACCCCACATGTCAAATGATAAAAGGTTTTTTAGATAATGAATCACAGGAAGATCCTTTGGAAGAATTGATGGAGCAACAGATTCCCACTACTTTTTTCCATAACATCATTACCTTTGAAATCACACCAGGAAGATTTCTGAATATCAACGCCAATTTGAGTGAACAACAACATAAAAAATTGATTCAGATCCTTTCTAAATACCAACAGGATTTTTCTTGGGAGTATCCTGACATGAATGGCATTGATCCCCAACTATGTACACATCATATATATATCGAAAAATACACCCAACCCATCTGACATCCCCAACGAATATTAAACCCTCATCTCAGGGACATTATCAAAGAAGAATTACAGAAATTGTTGGATGTAGATTTTATATATCCTATTTCAGACAGCCAATGGGTCTCTCTACTAGTAATTGTCCCCAAAAAGAATGGTAAGTGGTGAATCTATGTATATTACAGAGAATTCAATAAAGAAACCCAGAAGGACCATTTTCCCCTACCTTTTATTGATCAGGTCCTTGATACTTTAGTAGGGAAGCAGGTTTTCTCCTTCCTAGATGGATTTAGAGGTTATAATCATATTTGTATTGCTTCAGAAGACCAGGATAAAACTACATTCACATGTCCTTGGGGTACCTTCACATATCGAGTATTTCCCTTTGGATTGTGTAATGCTCCAGCTACATTCGAGAGATCTATTTTAAGCATATTTTCTGATTTAATTAATGAAGGACTTGAAGTTTACATGGACAATTTTACCCCTTATGGCACTGACTTTGATCAACATTTAAGAAATTTGGAGAAAGTACTGGAACGATGCATTGCTACCAAGATATATTTGAGCCATGAGAAATGTCATATAATGATGACTGAAGCTGTGGTACTAGGACACTATGTTTCTGCATATGGAATCAAGGTAAACCCAACAAAGATATAGGTAATCCTTAATTTGCCTACACCTCGTACACAGACTGAGGTACGTAGTTTCCTTGGCTGTGAAGTTTATTATCACAGATTCATAGAATTTTTTTCAAGAATAGCTGCACCTTTACATGCTTTAATTGTTAATGTGGAATTTCAGTGTTCTGATAAATGTGATGTTGCATTTGCAGAGCTTAAAAGGTTAGTTTCAATAGCACTGGTGCTGAGAGGACCGAACTAGAAGTTACCATTCCAAATATCTTCTGATGCATTGTATATCTCTATAGGTATTGTCCTTGGACAGGAAGAAGACAAGAAACCTTATGATATTTATTTTATTAGAAAAAATATTACTCCTGCCGAATTAAATTACGCAGTAACAGAAAAAGAATTTTTAGCTTCTATACATGCTATTAATAAATTTTGCCACTATATAACAAACTATCCAGTAATTTTGTATACTGATCACTCTTATATTCCATATTTATCCAACAAACCTATTACTAATGGACGAGTTACTCAGTGATTGTTGCTATTGCAGGAATTCAACATTATCATTAAGGATCGGCCGGGAAGAGAGAATATTGTTGCATATTTCTTGTCTCATGTACCTAGAACAAATAACTATTTGACAGATGAAGACAAATTTCTAGATGAACACATGTTCATTGTGACTATTAAGACGTCATGTTACACTGATGTGGCGAATTACTTGGTAGTTGGGAAATTGCCAGCACACCTGTCACCAAGAGAAAGGAAATTAATTGTTCAACGCAGTGCACAGTTCACCTGGGTCGATGGATATCTTTTCCACACAGGGTTTGATATTCATATCTGAAGATGTATCATATACGATGAGATCCATGATGTCCTAAAATCATTCCATGATGAGCCCTATGGTGAACATTTTGCAGACCACATAAATGGGCATAAGGTTTTACAGGTGGGCTATTATTGGCCCTCAATATTCAAAGATGCAAAAAAGTATGTCCAGGCCTGTGAAAACTATTAGAGGATTGGACGACCAGGACAATATGATGAAATTTCCCTACAACCAAAAGTGGTGGTAGAACCTTTCAAATGATGGGCACTAGATTTTGTTGGCCCCTTCAACCCAAAATCAAACTAGAAAGCTTATATACTAGTTGCAACAGACTATATGACCAAGTGGGTAGAAGCAGTGACCTTTCCAAATGCAATTGAGGAAGCAGACATTAAATTTCTCTTTGAACTATTTGTACGCTATGGATTACCCAGGGAAGTAATCACTGATGGAGAGTCGCAATTTATAGCACATAAAATATCAGTCACTCTGCGCAATTATCACATTAAAAATAGGGTTACCTCCCCATACCACCGACAGAAAAACAAAAAAGTGGAAAGTACCAATAAATTCTTGAAGGAAATCTTGACAAAAATAGTTTCAACAAATCCTCAAAATTGGGCATCCGATCTTCCAAATTCCTTATGGGCCTATCGCACAACATGGTGTAACACTACTGGCTACTCTCCTTATCACCTAGTCTTTGGCAAAGAACCTATTTTTCCAATTGAATTTGAGATCAAGACTCTAAGAATGGCCCATGAAATTGGACTGGATCTTACAGAAGCACACACACACAGTGTTTATAGCATATCAATGAGTTAGATGAAGCACACTTGTTTTCCCTTTAGTTCACATCTGTTATTCAACAACAGAGATCCAACTGGCACAACAAGCATATAAAAAATAAATCCTTCCAGAAAGGTGATTGGGCGCTTCTCTATTCTTCCATATTTTAGGATTTCCTTGGGAAACTACAAACAAGGTGAATGGGACCCTATGAAATCAAAGAATTCCATGATAATGGAACTATCACTTTATCTACCATCGACGGGTCTGGTGCTCCTTTTCTGGTAAATGGACATCGTCTACGACTCTACCATCAGCCTATTTCCAAGGAATCATTTTGCCAAGAAGTAAGTAATGATCCTATTGTTCATATTTTAGCTAGCTAGGAAGGTAACCCAACAACTTCGACTTCGTGAAATTGTTGTCTTTCCATCACTGTACATATTGTATATATTTTTCTTTAAAGATTTGATCGAGTTTTAGGTTTTTACTTTCTAGGGAAGTCACTATAAAGATATTTGGAGAATAAAAACTAGGAAGGTTGATTGTAATTAGCACTCTTTTATGTTCCTTATTCAAACTTCAAACTGCTCTTGTTTTACATTGAAAATTCATCGAATATAAACCTTGTTTTATACATGATATGAATATGTCATGTTCCGCAGCAAAAGGTCAGATGACTGCACTAAAAGAATGTGAGGCTATAACTGTAGTAAATAGAAATGAATGCATGACACCATAAACCATCTAATATATTGTATTTTCCTGATCATTGAATAAACCTACCCGTAAAATTAAATGAATTTAGTTGATGACTAATCAATCCTAGATTAGATAAAAGAATAATTTATGCGGGAGGTATCCAATTACTTAATTAGATGGTTAAATTTGAACAATCATCGTCATCTTCCTTAAACGTAACAATTGTTGTTCCCTTTGGTGCGATTGTTGTTCCCTTTGCAGGTAGTGTCATTCATTCGAACGTAACAACTGTCATTCCCTTTGTTGCAATTGTTGTTCCCTTTGCAGGTAGTGTCATTCATTTGAACGTAACAATTGTTGTTCCCTTTGTTGTGTTTGTTGTTCCCTTTGCAAGTAGTGTTTTTCATTCGAACGTAGCAACTATCATTCCCTTTGTTGCGATTACTGTTCCTTTTTCGGGTAGTGTCGTTCATTTGAATGTAACAACTGTCGTTCCCTTTTTTGCGATTGTCATTCCCTTTGTGGGAAGTATCGTTCATTCAAATGTAACAACTGTCGTTCCCTTTGTGGGAAGTATCATTCATTCGAATGTAACAAATGTCATTCCCTTTGTTGTGATTGTTGTTCCTTTTTTTCGGGTAGCATTGTTCGTTCGAAAGAAATAACCATTGTTCCCTTTTGCGGTTGTTCCTGTTGTTGTTCCTTTCCATTGAAAGTAACAATTGTATGACTACTCCTAATACTTTTAGCCACTCTTTTGGGTATGAACTTCTCTAACTAGTTTTCAACAGAATCATTTATAACGATTTGACATTTTCTTTTGAGGACTATCTAGCATACCTTATCAAATTGTTTATGGATTGATTTTTCCAAATTATCTTAATATTGTTCATAATATTTAACCACTATAATTCATTTCCTTCCCCTATATATATACATATACTTGAATGATAAATTTCCTTTACATCATAATAAGTATTCTAAGGAACATTTTTACTTGGCATTCTTACACTTCTTATGCCATCCCACACTCTTAAGGAGTAGATGAGCCTCCCTTAATAAAGCCTAAAAAAGAAGAAGAAGAAGAAGAAAAAAGAAATAAAATAATAATAAATAAATATAAATAAATAAAATAACCTTCTCCCAAAAAGGATAGGGGGTCTCATCATGATCCAACCTACCATGATCATAAGAGATTAACATAAGTGACATTCCCACTATGGCTACCACACCAGGGAAATGGCCTTTGGAATTTAGGGTCAAAGGACAAGAGGTCTCATCATGATACGACTTGTTCACTTTGTTATGATCTAGTGAGTGGCATTGTTGTTATATGGCTACCAAACCAGGATAGTGGTATTTTTGGGAAAAGACTATTCAAACTATTTATTGAGGATACTAGCTCACCTATGGGTTAAAAGGAAACCCTGTTGAGGCTATGGATGTCTGTTGGTAGTAGTGGCTCTACCTATGGTATGGAAGTTTATCTTAAATACGACAAGTTTTTATTGTGTGCATAGACTTCCTTCCTTTAAAAAGGAGGCTATCATTCCATCTATATTTAACACAAGGGAAAGTAACAGAATTATGACACATGGTATATTTATAAAACGTGAAAAAATTAGGACTACTCGGAATATTCTTCCTTAACATATTGAATATTGGTATTTGAACTTGTACTTTCCTCAAAAAGGTGTGATTATCGTTCATGATTTACATTAAATTGCTTTGAAAGTTATTAACGGTCATTCCCCCAGCGGAGATAGCGTAATAATTATCCCTCACTTGACTGACTGTGATCATTACGTTCACACATATCGATGGTCGAGGTTGACCTTTTCATTCATCGGTGGGTGCACATTTCGCACGATTATCGATAAGTCATAATGATTACACATAATGGGAAAATTAGTATTTTTATATACCATTGATGTTTTGTAACGTTTACCATCTCTAGTAATTTTTTCTCACATGCTGGTCTAACTAAGCTTGCAGTTGGGAACGATAGTTGTGCTGAATTGTTTACAGAAGATATGGGAGGCTGAAGCATCCGCTGCAAGACTACATTGCTACAAGTAACTGACCAAGCAAGAGAAATTATACACCGCCTAGGGTGGACACAATAATTTAATAGACTGCAGGGATTCAATGTAAATGTTGTGCTAGCTTTCTTCCATAATTTACAGGGGGGAGTCTCAGTAATTCGAGGCATACAAATAGCAGTTACTGATGCCATTATAGCTAAGGTGACAGGCCTCCCAAATGAAGGAAGACAATGGAATGGAAAATACACATCACTCAAGGAAGTTGTGGAGTCCTTAGTCGAACCAGGGGAGGAATTCGACAAAAAGGGAAAAGGCCTCAACCCCGCTGCTCTTAGCGAACCCTAGAGGGAGCTAGCAGGCGTAGTGCAGATATATATCACATGCGAAGGATGAAATGACGTGGTGAGACCTCGCCACCTCAAGCTGCTGGCAGTATTAAAACAAAGGCTAGTGATAAATATACCATTCTTTTTTAATACCTTGTTGCATGAAGTCACCAGAAGAGCCCAAAAATCCAAAGACCTTAATAATGTAATAAGCCATCACAGGTTAGTCAAATTGATAGTAGACAGGGACTTAAACCATACAAAAATAATGTGGGGGGACTTAATTGAGCTTGAGATACCCCTGCAAATTGATCAACTTCAAGTCCACCATGAAATTCCCCCACAAGGAATTGAGGTAGCCTAGACAGAGGGAGACAATGCCCAAATAACAGTCCCCCAAATAGAAACAAACACTATTTGGTTGGAAGAAACTTAGAGCATGCAGGTAGGAACATCAAAGAAGAAAATATAGAGAACAATTTATGTTCCTCAAACCTCCAATGTAAAAAGAAGAAAGAGTAAAGAGACAACACAACCTGAAAGAAATTAAGAAATTGTACAAATAGAACAACCAGCACATGAAAGTCCTGAAAGACAGAAGGATGATTTCTTTGGAAGTTATGAAGAAGAGATGGCCCAAGTGCTGGGAAATTTTGGGATATCACTCACTGAATATACAAACATGACAGAGGAACCCTGAGCTCCAAATTCTTCTCATTCAAACCCTATCTTTGATCTTCCTGATATGGATATGCCATCTCCCGAGGGATCATAATAGCTAGAACCTCAGTTCGATGAGAACAATTCTTTAGATAAAACGGAGCACCTAGAAGATACAGGGAATCAATCACCAATTGATCAAGGTGGGGAAGACCTTGAAATTTCCCTTAGACATAAATAAACAACAAAAAGGGAAATCACAAAATTAGGAAATTGGAACATGAAAACAAGACATTGAGGAAAAGGGTCAAGAAAATAAAGGTATTAAAACAAAAAGTTGGCAGATGGAAAGAAACAATTAAACAACTTAAGGAGTAGCTAGAACAAGCTGACAAATCCCATAAGAACAAGAAATCTAAGAGGGCCAGAGTATAGGGAAGAAATCCACTTCCCAGAAGGGAAATTAAAACTAATTCTGTTGAAACACAAACATAATTTCATGCTCCTTTGGAATCAATTGAAGTAGAAACTCAGACAGAGGTTCCAACAACAGTAGATACAACTATTCATACTGAATAAGTATTTCATTCCCATGAACAGGATGCCATTATTAGAAGGTTGGAAGAAAAACTGGTACAATCCCAACAGACCCTAACTCAATGCAGAAGTGAAATGGTGACAGTGACAAAAAATCAGAAAGTTGTCAGACAACTCCGAGCCATGTCAGCAACAAAGAATGAAACCTTTGTTGAGCTCAACAGAGCTAAAAAAATGGTTATGAAGGTACATGTCTAGCTAGATGGAGCTTTGGAGAAAATCAAAGAAATTTTCTCTTTTTATTCTGATATATTAGCTTGCAGGGCCCTTGCTACTAATTATGCCTTATTTATATTATAACGTTATATGTTGCTAAGAGTGAAAGCTATTAGAGTAGGCACACCTTTTGAGTTTACCACTATCTCTAATTTTGTTTCATGTTTTAAAGAACAAGAGGATGGAGTACAATAGTTTTTGTGTGAACCATATCTTCACAACTTCATTCTAGGAGGAAACAGAGGAGAAAAACTCAATCCATTCATTGGGGATATCCAGTTTCAAGCCTTCTTGTCTTTTGCCAAAAATCAACTTAGGTGGGCCAAAGCACATAGGGTCTTCATTAAAAGAGAGAATGGACTAGATCTATGGATCAGAGGGGAACCTCCTAAACCCTTTGATACCATTATGCAACATAAAGCATTCATGAAGAGGGAGAAGGTTGTGGAATCTTTAGCTCCCATCCATAGACATGTTGTACATGCAGGGCTGTAGTTTTTTGGAGAAATTAGAGAAGAATCCCTTGCTACTGTCAAATTAAGATGGAATGTCTCTTCAAATGATGTCAAGAACGGGGAACCATTTGGTTTCAAAAAAATTTAGGTAGTTTCTCTCATGTTAGAGAGGTATACCAGAATGATCATGGATGAAGGGCCTTCCTGGATTGGATGCAGGTATAGTCCCCCCATTATTTGGTATCCTCCAGAGGTTTATTAGAGTGTTTATGAGATTCGTAAAAAAAGAGAAGATGTTACTTTTGAAGATCTTAAAGGTAATAATGGGTTCAGGAGGCCTAGAGAAGAGTCCTCTCCACCCTTCAGTATCACTGCATTGCATATAAACTCTCTTGTTGCATGAGGACATGCAAAAAGGTAAGCTTGGGGGTATGTTGGGTTGAGAAAAAGGTATAAATATTCTCCTTGTTACTTTGATTTGTGATATATTCTTGATTAAGTTTTCCATTAATTTGAAGTAATTAGGGAAGAAAATGGTTGAAAAGACTTTAGGAAACAACATTGAACGATATTAGATATTTTCTGAACTTTGGTTTGAATTTTTTTGATTTTATGTAGAAATGGACAATTGTTGTTAACTAAATATAATTAAGAGGATCATGAAGATGCATAGGTCATTGAATATCGAATGAATCAGGCATAAAACGGTTCAAAGGAAGATTGAATTTTTATCTTGAAATCTTCATAAATAGTAAAATAAATCTTGAGGATCTCTCGATCCTCAGGATAGCTTAATTTACTTATCTCATTGTAATATATAAATAATAGTGAACAATAGAGAGGAGACCAACCAAGAATTCAGATCTCTTAATTGTTTACATTTTGTACAACAATCCCATTTTGTAAATGATTTATCAGTTATGGAATAATGAAAGCTTCAAGCATTTTGATCATTTCTGTGTATTGAGTTATTTGTAGCAGTATCTTCTGAAGACCGTGGGCCCAGTCGACAGGAGCTACTATCTCATCTGTAATCGTATCAATTCTATTATAGTTCTGTGATTAGAATTTCCTTTCAACAGTTGAGATAACTTGTTAATGTGTTGATTCTTTTATGAATTGGTTATGTTTTTCCATTTGCAGAGAGTAAATGTTCCATTTGAATATTATCGATTGTTGTTCTATTTCCATTTGTTGTAGATTGATCGCGTGTGAACTCTTTCCAATTAAATTCATGTTTATTGTTCCTTTTATTAAATTTGTAGTTGTTGTTCCTTTCGTTTAAATCACATTTGTTGTTCCTTCTTAAATATTCAGTAGATCCTTGTTCCTTTCCAACAGATTAACTAGTTATTGAGAGATTGATTCATTAAGTGTTTCATAGACTAAATTGTTGTTTCTTAGATAGATAAACAAATTCAATAATCGGTTAATGTTTTGATTCATGGTGTGTTTATGTTCAAAATATATTTATGTTGATTGAATTATTAGTTTCAGTGTTTTTAGTCATTGTGTGAAGAACTTGATTATTGCAGTAGTTTAGATAGACTCAGATTTGTTGTGACTGAATTATATACACGATTTAAACACCTGCGACTATCTGCATAGACTTTGCTAAAATTCTTGAGAGAAAAGATGAATCCTCGGTTGATAAATTAATGATAGACTAAGGTTGTTTTTAGGACATCTTTAGAGCCCAACACCTTGCAGGAACCAACCTATTGAAGATATCAATATTCAAATTTTCTATCTACATTAAATTCTACTTAAACTGCCATTTTTATAAAAACATCACTTCACTTCAAGCTTCCAACTGCATACATTTTCTATTCCAATAGCTACTATGTCATTGTTGTAATTACCATTAAAGTATCCACTTGTTAACAATCAATACGACTTATGATATTCTTTATTTGTCCTCGCACCTCCCTTCCACCCCTAGTCAATTACATATTTCTCCATTTAATTTTATAGCACCCAATAACCTTCGAGCCTAAGATTCAGTTCTGCACACTCAAACAGATTAGGGCATTGTTATTTATAGGATTCACTGTAGAGAATTTTGATGGGTCAGAAAAATAATTAACACCTCAATTTTTTCCTAAAAATATGGTCTCACATGTGATCTGTTCACTGACGCCAATGTTATTGGGGCCAACGAGCCATTAGATGGATAACTTTGCAAGAAAACTCCTTTAATAATAGGTTATACTATACTCAATCGGACCACATACCTTAACACCTTCACCAAGTATTGATGATTGATCCTTCAAAATCCTTGTCGAATTCTTGCTTTCCAAATTAACCATTTGAAACCTGAATTTAGCACTGCACAAACCTTAAAGATCAGTAATCATTGGATAAGTCTTTGAGTAAATAATGACCATTTATTTGCAAGGTCAATTGGTCTAGTTCACTGGATATTGGGATCACTGGAGTATCAGGTATCAGACTCACTGGAACAATGAGTATCAGTTATACAGGACTACCTGGTATCGGTCACACCGGACTATTGGGTATCGATCATACTAGACTATCAGGGTAATAACGTTAACTGGAACATCGGGACCACTGGGCCCCCAGGACTTTAACACTACGATGATACTATGATTGGATTAACCGGACCACTTGGCACCAAGACCTCCCTTCAAACACACACACTTTACATGTGAGTATGTCCCTGTTCCTTCGATCTCAGTCATTGATCTCTTCTGATTAATAGTAAGGATTCAACCATACTCCAGGTTCAAAATTCTTCATGGAATCATTGTTTAACTGTATCTTTGGAAGTCCTTCAATTTATCTCACATAGATTGTAGTACGTCTAGATTTTATTGATAATTCATTTATATCATTGAATTTATGTTATGTGTGCAGGTGCAGTTTAATAATGTTTCCTTGAATTTTGCAAGATCAAGATTCAAGATCAAGTTCAGATGTTGAAGATATTCCTATGGTCCCAAAATTCCCCAAGCTCTTATCAGGATAAAGATACCAGGAGAAAGATACCACAAGAAAATGTTTGATAAAAATGGACAAATTCTTTACCCTACCAATCCTAACATGCCACATACATCCCATGGGGTCGGTGTATGTATTGTTAGTCTCAGAGGTATTACCATTGAAAGGAGCCAACTCTAGTGTTGTCTCGGAAGCAAACCCTTAACTCCTCTAGTCTGAGGGTTTTATAGAGAATATTGTCACGCCTGTCAGGTTTACTATGGGTGATTGTGGATTGAAATTTATGCTCAATTAATTTAAATACAATTTCACCCAATTGGTTATGAGACAATCATGTGGATTTTGGTATCTAGTCATTGCCCATGTTATTGAAATGGAAACCCTGCATCGATAGTTGGAAATTTCAAAATAACACAATCGCCCTCTTATGGTTGTTAACCCAGTATTTTCTTTTGAGGAAGTTGTAGCCTCGCCTCACGTCAATGCATGAGTATGCGTGGTTGTCACAACTTGTTAGGTCGATCACGTTTTATGACAGTGGTGAATTGGTTGGTTGATACATAGTCACTGGTATTTTACACTGAGGACTATTTGGATGTTTAGCTACCATTGGTTATGATTGCTTGATGTTGCTCATGCATATCGCGTTGCGTGTGTGGTGTTTCTACACAATGAAATAATGGTCATTGTAACTGTTAGTTTGTTTTAGGGCCTAATGGTTATTGCAACTAGGATGACTGTATGAACTACATCCACAACATTCTTATGATTTTCTGATTGTATAAGCCGAGTTGTACATATCATAGTTGATTACAATTTGAATAAATCAAAGCAATATTGTATTGGATTGATGGCTCAACACGATGAGTTGAGTTATTACTGCGACTGCGTGTTTGGTTTTGTAAAATGGAGATGTTGCATCGTAGTGTTTTGGTGGCTTCACATTGTGTATAACATGGATATCTTGGGTTTCACACTTGGGGATACCTACAGATTTTAAGCATGTTTCTGTTGCAACCCGATCATTTGTTGAGACAGGCATGGTGTTGATACCTAGTCATGTTGGATGGATGGCCCAGCTTTTTAGAGTCACATTAGCTTGGGCTTGTACAGTGACAGAGTTTTACTTGCATGATTGAATTATTTTGTGCATAGCTTGTGTTGGAATGGTGGTTGTCTGTCTATTTAAATGTCAATTCGGGGTTTTCAATTTAATCTTGATTATTGGGTTCACTACCCCTATATATGTTTAACGAATATCATTTCACTCTAAAGGACAAGCCTGATTGTAGTGATAGTGACTTCATTGTTAATTTTGGAAACATGATTTTTGAGTGTAGTTGTTGATTGAAGAAATGCATGGGCAACGATTGATTTTGGTGGTTAACAGAGTGGAAATGGTTACTATTTTAAAATTGTTATAAGTTGCAAAGTATATAAATGAAAGGAGAAAAACCCCTTTACAGATTGTTTGGAATGCATACTGTCTTGTGACGACACTATGTTGGATATTTGATTGTGAACAATGAACTAGTTAAATACACAGTAATTGTTATTTGGTCACAATGATTGTTGGTTGGTGCATCTCTTTTCGCAGAATATTTTATGGATCACTTAATTAATTTCATGAATAGTAATTGTTCTTCCTCCCTTCCATTATTTCATTTTCCGCTAATTACAACTTCCATCACCTTCCCATTTCATTTTTTTCACTCCCTGTTCTGAGATTGATCACAGTCAAGAGAATTTCAGTGTTAAAGCAGTTGAAAGTGGCAGTGTCTTGTTTGGATCACAATGATGTTTTATTGGTTTACTTTACAATTGATTATTGTTTTCACTGAACTGATCAGTAATCATGTTATTTCCCTCCTCATTATATCATGTTTCTCTCAATACAAACCCATCGCATATCCCATAACCCTTTTTCACCCCCTACTCATTGATAAACAATTTGTATGGATTGGATTGAATGAGTCTGATACATTGCTGAGCCAAAATCCATTTCATATTTTAAAAGAGTTGTCATGTATGGTTAATTAAAATATCATTTTCTAATCAATCACACATGTAGGGATGAGATATTCAAATTAAAGCTAAAAACAAAGGCCTATTATACCTTTGTCAAAGAGAAGGACTAAAAGATGATAGCATCAGCAAAGGAAAGATGGCCTCACAACTGGAAAATATGGATTTTGAGTTTTATTTTATATATTATTGGTGATAGTTGACTTCAGGAATGAGTGGGAAGTATGTTTTATTGTGGATATATGAGTAATGTTTTTTTGAAAATAATTCAAAATATCATGAGATAAACTAACGAATGTGAATATATGGATGGGAGTCACAAGGGGTCCCACCTACTAGTTATTATTTATTTATAACCCTTATTATAATTATTACTCTTCCCCCTAACTAAAGTTAGTTGAGTCTTTTAATTAACTTAACTAATGAGTTGGTTCAACTACTTCAATCAATTCTAATTTGTTTAAAAGAAAAAGGAAAGGGAGGAACAAGGGGAGGATGGAAACAGAAGTATACTGAGGTTTTCTCTTTGAGTTTATGTTGAGATAGTTCAGTTTTCATTCATTCATTATTCATCAAAAGGCTATTCTCTTTTATGATAGTAGGGTCTTATTGTAGACAACAATATTTAGGGATGAATCACATCATTTAGACACTTGTTTTTTAGAGGTGTTGATCTATCTTTGATAGTTTGTGTAGACTTGTCCGTTTGTGAATAAATTTTCATGACTAGCAAAGGATATTGTGTAGAGTCGAGTGGGAAGCAATTTGTGGTAAGCTAATCCAACTTTTAGAGTTCAGTTTTGGTTTTCTGTCAGAGGTCCTTTTAGTTTTAAGATACATCTATTCCAACTTTTAACATTTATTCCCTATTTAGGATTTTCTATGAAAATGACAAATTTTAGTTTTAAGATAGTTCTAAGACATGAAAAAATGCATGCAATAGAGAAGAAAAAGTACCTACTCCTTCTGCATTTGGTTTTCATATTTTATTTTATGAATGCATGGTCATCTAGTTGTTTTCTTTTGAAATTGTAGATGTTGAAGTTCCTTGGTGGGATCCCTCTTTGCCAAATCTACCTTTGAGGGGATTTCTTCATGTTTTGTATTTGTGTATTTTTTAGTATCTACCACTACTACAGATGAACCATGAGACAATTCGGTATATACCACTGTCATAAATGAACCATGAGATAGCACCTTCGACGGTTTAGTCAGGAACAAATCCATAAGCAAGGACAACATCTGTAGATCCTATTGATCCATGAGATCCTACATGAACTTCTTTTAGATGCATGAAATAAAATCGTTCTCTAAAATTATAGCTAAAACCTTTTTTAAATGCCTAAAATAAAACAGTTCATTAAACTTATAGCTAAAACTTTTTTAAATGCTTGAAATAAAACAATTTACTAAAATGTTAGCTGAAATTTTGTCAAATAATGCTTGAAATAAAACATTTCACTAAAATTTTGGTTGAAATTGTTTAAAATTTTGGGGAAGACACAATCTTAAGGGGAAAAAGGTGAGAATTTGTGAAATGTAAACCTGATAATTTCTATTCCCACCCAACGGTGGTAACATGTGTTGGGACCTTCATTTTTGGGGTAAGGAATCGCGCAAGTTTTGACTGAGCATGAGTTGTGCAAGCTTCAGAAGAAGCTGGAAAACAGAACAAGAAAGAGAAACAAAAATCAGTTGCGAAAGACAGCGCAACGCCAGCTAAGCAGCAACGATTGCAACAGAATAAGAAAGAGTGCAAGCCGAGATGGAAGACACAACCTATCTTATATATAGGGATGAACATGATTGTAAAAGGGGTTGGTTAACTATTGGTTTGGATGGATTGTGATTAAGTTCAATCCGATCTTTGCCTCTTGGTGAGGTTGTTGCTAGTCGAGTCAATTCAAGTCCTGAGTCTGTAATGTAATCGACATATCAGTCTGATAATTGGAGATCTGCGATATGAGTTCAGAGCCAAGAGTATGTACAGAGCACTATTGTGTATTTCTGAGTCTGTAATTAAAGAAAGATTCTGAAGATAATGTGAAGAAGGACCTGAATTTTCAAAATATGATGTGTCTCTGTGTGTTTTACTTATGCATTACAATACTTCTTTATGGTTTATAAGTTCTAATTGATGGTTCTGTGTTTAAATTCTTGTTCACAACATAAGTAGGTTCGATTATTGCACACATAAGATTCAGATCTGTTCATGTCTCTTGCACAATATCAGGATGAGTCCTGAAGATTCTGTGAATCCTCGTAAGTCTTTTCCTTACCCTTCCCTATCTATTTGTCTCAGTAACACTTCGGGTGAGACTTATTCTCTTCAGAGGAGATGAAAATGTTAGCGCTCTAGAGTACTCGGTACCTTTTGTTGGTAACCTGAGAAGGACCCTAGTCTGATCAAACTTGCGCCAACAAAATGGTTATGTTGTCGAGACTTGCATTAAAAGGGAACCTGTAGGGAGGATGATTCTGCGGATCCATAGATCTAGTATTGACCAATGGTGGGAAAGAAACTATGACGTCGTCATATGGAAAGAAGTGGAACTGAGGGGAAAATCGATGGAAGATACTCGTGAAGCAGTCTTTAACTCAAAAAGATCGAGTGACTAGTATGAGATTTTCTGGTTTAATCTTTCGAAAGAAATTTTACACTGGATAAAGAGGCTCCAAGAAGCTCCATAGTTCCAAGAACAATTCAATAGGATTTGTGCTTAGGACACTGAAAATCTAGCAGCACTTCATCGGTTGGATTGTCCAGTCATGCGGGTGATTGATTTCTGGGTCAGTACGACATTAGAAGGATATATTATCGAGTTTGCAGCTAAGAACTGCCAATTTTTTTCGCGTGAAGAGATGATTTTAAATAAAGACACAAGGGGAAGATTGTTCAGAGAAATTCCCCTGTTGATTAAGGTTTTCTTGATGGAAGAGGGGATGTTGACTATGTCCCTGAGTGAGATGTCAGCATAAACACCCTCGCTTGGTGTAGGGCGAGGTTGGGGTAGAGTCATGGCTTGAGAGAGGGGAAGGGTTCTTTGAAAAATGGGGGGGAAACGAAAATAAAAAGACTCAAGAGATGAACGAGCCTGGAAGAGAGCCGCCATAGTTAAGAAGTGGTGGAATGACAAGAAGAAGAAAGAAGCAAGACAATTCAAGAATTTGAGGAAAGAAGACATATCGGGAGAAGTAGAGGAGAGACATATGGAAGAGTTGTGGAAGATGAGAAGACAGGAAAGAATGGAAAGTCAAAGATTAAGTGAGAGGGAAGAGTAGAGAGAAAGAAGTCCCCAGAAGGTTGGAAAAGAAAGAGAAGGTGTAGATGTAAGAGAGGAAGAAGCCAACATGAATCTTGAAGAAGAAAGAGAAGATTCAGCCCCGATAATAGAAGAGAACCGGAATCCGGCCGAAGAGATCGTTCCAGTGGAAGAAAATGAGACCCCCCAGATCAAAGAAAACCACCCCAAAGCCAGTGGTGCCAGCCCCAAATCACCCATACCCCAAGTGTCTTCTATACAAGTGGTAAGTTCAACACTACCTTCTCATGCTAGTTCTGTTCCAGTCCAATTAGTTAGTCAGTCACAACCAAGAAGTGCGAGTATAGGGAGGATATTAGGATCCCCTGGTAGATCGCAAGCATGACCGTTAGGGTTTATATTGATAAGAACAACAAGATCAACAATGGATGGCCATACGGTAGGTTCGATTGCCCGATACCCAGAATTTTGGGGTACGGGAGATGAATATGTTGAGCAAGATTGGTTCTCATGTGAAGCAATCTAGAGATCCATAGGGACTCTAGATGTGAATAAGTTGGTTGAGTTCCAAACTATCCTAAGAGATCGCGCTCTCAAGTGGTACATGAAGATAATTGAGCCAGGAGTGCCAGGAATGCAAGGTCAAGAGTTCACTCTTGGCCAGGTTAGGAAAAGGTTCATAATAGAGTTCAAACTACCTCAGTTAGAACAACATGCTCTGTTTGATTTGTGCGAGATCCAACAAAGAGAAGGTGAATCAACGTGGGAATACAACTAGAAGTTTAAAGATTCTATAGAGAGGTTGGCACATCCAATCCATGAGGAACATCTAAGGGAATGGTACATTCAGGGATTGTTGCCTCTGAATCAGATTCCACTAATGCAACAGTGGATAGCCACTTTAACAGATGCCTTGGAACAATTGATGAAGATTGAAGACATGGAGGGATACCCTAGGATCATGAGAGTGACCAGACCCCCAACAGATGCGAATTTGGTGCAACTATAAGGGTAAATATCGATGCTTACAGAAAATATTCAAGATATTACGATACCCAGACCAGAATGACCACAGGTCTGGTGCACGAGATGTTATAGAGAAGGACATCTAGTGAACGAATGTCCACAAATAAGGGGAATGGGACCTCCTCAGAATCTGATGTTACCCCCACTAGGACCCATGGGAGGATTTGCGCAATTGTCTACGAACTTACCATTCCATAACCCCACCTCGTATCATGCTTTTCCAGGAGGCCAAGCAACACCAACAGCTGAGTATTGTGAAATATTCCAAATCCATGGGCATGGGCCAAGAAAGTGCCCCATTATGCATATATATTCGACATCACAAAATATAGTACATTGTGAGTTTTTCACATCTACCACGCATACTACCAATCAATGTAGAGTGTTGGATGCACTTGCATACAAGTTAGACCAAACAACATTCAAGGTGAATGAAAACCCTCAGTGACTAGGAAGTGGTCGAGGAGGTGGAGCTAAAGGAGACTTTAGAGGAGGAAGAACTTAGGGAAGAGGGCCAAGAATATGTTATAACTGTGATTAGAAAGGTCACATGGCTAGATATTGTCCTCATCCAAGGTGGCCATGGTGCTCTCACTACAAAACCAACAGGTACAAAACTGAAGACTTCCCAGAATTAATTAAAAAATGGGAAGATAGGCTACAACAATGAGGAACTAACCTCATTAGTTCAAAAATCAAGAGAGTTATTAAGGGACAATTTCCCAACCTTAATATCGTTACTCGAGGAGGAGCAAAGACAAGATCTGATGATGATACTCTACCTCAAATCCAGAAAGCAGCACCTAAAGAAGACAGGTACGACCCTCTAAAACATAAGTTGTTCTTTAAATATGTCTTAAAATTCTTAGATAATATTTCTAGCCCTAAGATGTGAGAGAAACCCCCACAACCTATTGTTTATCCTAAGATGGCATAAGTCCCTCCTTCACCCCCTGCACCCAAAAGCCCTGTAGTCTTACCGAGACAACCTGAGTAACCTCAAAATGTAGTTGACCTTTTGTTTCAATTATTCTCTGAAACTCTAAGGAATGATCAACTAACAGAAAAGTTGCACAATGCGCTATACCTAGTTTTAGGGAACGAAGAACCCCTAGAAGAAAGAATAAGGGGTAATATTCCTGAGAAGAGTACTCAGAGAGTGTAGAGAAGAAAAGTACGAACTGGAAAAGAATTCAGACTAGTATTCCAGTTAGATGAATTTGATATTAAGGACGTCATGTTGGATCTAGGATCTGATGTGAACATTCTGCCTAATAAGACCTGGGAAGCCTTAGGAAAACCTAGGCTGACATATTCCCCAATTTAGTTAAGAATGACAAACCAATATTGTATCTTCCCAATAGGAAGACTGGAGAATGTGGAAATAGTGTTGGAGGAGAAAAGACAACGGTTGACTTTGAATTCATTAAGATCATGGGAGATAAGGATCCTTACCTTGCACTACTTGGAATTGATTGGGCCTATGACAACTATACATTGATCAACTTAAAGAAAGACACCATGACCTTTGAGGCTAATGGAATCAAGGTAGTTCAACCTTTGGATCCATATGTAGGACCCAGGTATACAGAGCCAACAGACAATAATATGGAGGGAGAGGACCTGGACTAGTTGTACACCGTAACAGTAGGAACAAGAGACAATTATACAAATCCTACTGTTGATGGATCAGTAAGTTGGAGAAGAATATAGTCAGCAGACGAAGATTTAGAATTGGCTTTTTCCAGTTGGAAAAAAGGTTCGTAGGAAATATTCTCAAGAAGATGTGCAACTATCATAGTAACCAGATGGGTTGAGAATGAAGTTAGATAACACCCAATATATGATGGCACCTCAGAAATAGACAATTTTCTGCTCAACATGGAAGAAAAGGTAGTAGAAGATCAAAGAATCTCGGTACTAGATGTATCTTTTTAGGACACCCATGCCAGATGGTGGGATAATCATAAATCTTTACTCAGAACTTGGGATGATGTGAAGCAAGCTATCAAGTATATGTTCTAGAATAAGGAGTAGCTAGAATCAAAGATGTAGATGGATCTCCAATTTGTGCATCTATTCAATGGAGGATCGGATCCTAGAGTGAATATTGAATAGTGTGTGACACAATGGCAAGTTGTGGGAATACCCTCTCACTTCTATTTTCAGGTATTTCCCCACTCTCTAGGTCCATTCCCAAAATCTTGGTTCATACATGAGGAAAATAGAAGACAAACCAGGGACTGGAAAACACTGGCAGCTCATTTTTGCAAGGACTTCTCATTTACAAGTAAGTACCCTGAGATTGAAGTAGTCCTGCAAAACATTAAAGAATTTCTTTTTACAGATAATGGTAATCAGAAATCAAATGTAGTGGTACGTGCCAAACATAGACAAGAAATTCAGACTAACCTTCACATGCCCCCAACTGAGAAACCTGTAGAATGTTATCATATTAGTAGGGATTTAGAAATCCTAGATGAGTTAGAAGAATTGAGAAACTTATCCATCAAAGAGATAGAGGGGAACAGAGAAATCCAGAACACCATACCCAACCAGACTGATAGCTCCTACAATCACCCATTAACATTGTGCAAAATCAATATAGGGACCAGAAAGCAACCCAAGATAGCTATGGTGGGAGACTACTGGGATGAGAAAACCAGTCAAGAAATACAAAGTTTGTTGCGGGAATATGAGAATTTGTTCCCAAAGAATTTTTCAGAGTTAAAGGGAATCAAAGGAGTTATGGGAGAAGTGAAAATTGAATTGAAACCAGGATCCAATCCTGTGAGACATAGACCATATTGTCTTAACCCTAGAATAAAAGAGAAGGTTAAGAAGGAGATAGATAAGACGTTGGAAGCAAGACTCATTTTTGCAGTAGAAGAAGTAGAATGGGTCAGTCCAATAGTTATTCAAAGAAAGAAAGGAACAAAGGATATTAGAGTTTGTGTAGACTATAGAAGCCTTAAATCTACATGTGTGCATGACCCTTTCCCAACACCTTTTATTGATGAGGTGCTGGAACATGTTGCAAGGAAGGAATCATACTCATTCACAGATGGATTTTCAGGGTACCACTAAGTCAGGATCACCGAAGAGGACAAAAAGAAGACCACATTCATAACAAAATGGGGATCTTTCGCATACAATGTGATTCCATTTGGCTTAAATAACACCCCTACAGTTTTCTCTAGGATTGTAATAGAAACTTTTAGAGAGTTCATTAACAAGTTTATAGAAGTATATATGGATGATTGGACGATATATAGCCTGCTCAAGGAATATGTAGCATAACTACGGCTAATGTTTGACAGATGCAGAGAATTGCATATCTCATTGAATCTCAGAAAGTGTATCTTCTATGTACCACATGGGAATTTTTTGGGCCACATAGTCTGCTGAGAAGGAGTATTGGTAGATGTCACACATTATTTTGGTCACCCTGGTGATGTTCTATAAGCATGCGATCAGGCTCTCAAAAAGATCTTTCTCATAATAAAAGTGAATGATTTCTCCCTCTACAAAGCTTGTTTTTAGAAGACTTATGTAGGCTAATAGTGGTACATAGTGCATAAATGATTGATTTCCACAGGTTGATCTATACCTGCCTCGCAGGGTTTTCACAGGCTGCTATATAGGCAGGGTGTGGCGACGCTCTAAAAGTAAGAAAAAGGAAGAAGTTCATGAATATTATAGAAGGGAAATCTTCTATAATGTGAGGTGGTGCTCGTATGGTTGTGATCCTACTGGCTTATCTGATTTGGTGGGATTATCCTCATCCCTTTAACCACTTCTCCTTCTCCTATATAATGATGGGTTTCTCATGGAAAAGGTTAAGCAAGATTCAACAAAGAATTGATGAAAGAATACGCTGAAGACTGTGTGAGGAATCATGTTTCAATTGATGCTTGAAGTCTCCATTTGTCCATCAATCTTTAGTGGATCATCTTCATGCAAATTTAGAGCAAGTGTATGTGTGTGTTGGAACAAAGGACCACTGAAAGGGAGCTTGCAACATCAAGGAAGTTTGGTTGTATCTTCCACTTTTACTTAATATAATACGGTGGCATGTTTCTTTCCCATAAAATCATTCTCATTTTATTACATGACTCCTTGATCAGATGTTTAGGTTTTCATTGAATCTACTATTGTTGCTTTCACTTTGGTTGGTTTGTGTCATTGTAGATATGATTGCACAAGAGCACCAGAGCAAATTAGGGACAAAAAAGATATAGTAAAGTGATATTCAAAGGTATGTCATTCATTCCTTCTTTGGTAGTAAATTCAATCATTGTAACTTAGGGAAAGCGTCATGTCCCGTCTTGTTTTGTTCTAGATCCAGGTGGATCTAGGGAGATTAGTTTATGTCCGCATTCACTGATTTATCCAATAATAGTAGACCCATCCAAAGTTGTGTTCATTGCGAATATCCCACCACCTATGGGTGTTCATCAGCACGGTGTCATCTATGAATTGAATGTGAGAAGCAGCTGGCTGAAGTTTGTGAAGAGGGAGGCCCTAAAGGGTACCATCCTCGATAGAGAATATGATATAACATCCAAGGATTTCTGCCATGATGACAAAGAGAAAAGGGGATAAAAGGTCCTCTTGACAGATACCTCTGGAAGGAGAGAAAGGTTGTGAGGGAACTCCATTAACCAAAATAGAAAAGAAGGCAGAGGTAGTGGGTTTTGTTATCCAATTTATCTAATCCTTATTGAAGAGAAGGGATGCAAGGAGGGAGTTCATGTATTTCCAACTGAGTCGATCAAAATATTTTGAGAGATCCAATTTAATGAGAATACCTGGGGTATGAGTTGATTTGAGCGAGTGGATCACCTCATGTACCAAAATGATGTTGTACATGGTTTGACGTCCTTCAATATACCCTGACTACTCCTTGGTGATGATGAAAGGAAGAATGTGCTTGAGCCTGAGAGAAATAATTTTGGTGATAATGTTGTAGATTACATTACAGAGTGCAATGGGACAGAACTACCTCGGATGATTGAATAGATCTTCCTTTTGGATGAGAGTGAGGAAGGTGGAATTGAGAGTAGAGATGAATTGCCCCGGTGTTCGAGACTCTTCTACCAGTTTCCATACCTCTTCTCTAAGCATTGGCCAATAGTGGTGGAATAAATTTGTTGTGAATCCATCAGGCCAAAGGAATTTTCTTGATGGCTTGATCCACTTCTTTCTGCATGATTGGTATCATTAAAGCTTGGTTTTTTTTAGGTGTGATGAGGGGTGGTATATGTTGTGTCAATCTATTAATGGTTGAAGTTTTATCAATTGGTGGCTATGATAAGATTTCTTTATAGTAGATGGCCGGCTCTATTTCTAATCCTTCATTATCAAGGATTGGGTTGCATTGAGCATCTTCGAGCTTTTTGATGCGATTAATGTAGCGTCGGTGTACTATAGAGTGATGAAAAATTTTGGTATTCATTTCCTCTTCCTTAAGCCATTGTACTCTGGATTTATGTTTCTGTTAGGACCCTGTAATGTACCTTTTTGCTCACACTTTTTGATACCATTATATCCTTTTTCACTCACATTTAAACTTATATTATCACCTTACCTTACCCTATCTCTCCAAGGTATACAATGTCTCTTCTATTTACTATATGTTTAATCTATTTTGCATATAATTTTACATTACTCTCCTACTTAACTGTTGATTAGAAATGTATAAGTGCTAAAATAGTTCAAACTGCAGATTAGCATTGAGGCCTGTTGCTGAAATAGTTAAAACACGCAAACCCTGTGGCTGAAACAGTTTGTGGACTACGATGCTGAAACATCAACTCACACAAAAGAAGCTGTTACACTCTTCGTGGTCTACGATGCTGAAAAATTAACTCACACAGAAGAAGCCATTACACAGTTAGTGGTCTATGATGCTGAAACATCAACTCACACAGAAGAAGTTGTTACACCCTCTGTGGTCTACGATGTTGAAACAACAACACAAAGTTGTTACATTGACCACAACAGTTGCTGAAACAGTCAGAATGCAAATCCTGGCTGAAACAACCCACGATTTGCAATGCTAAAACAACATACAACAACAGTAACAAGAACACAAATAAAGAAGATGTTACTTTAGTCGCAACAACAACACCTCACTCAGCACTTGTAATAGCATTCTGTTACAGGAGACTAGGATATCCTATTCCAGTATGGAAATTGGATCTGACTAAGAATAGGATTCATATGTGCAAGTGTAATTTGATGATCAAATTGTATCGAGGGGATTCTCCTCTTTAAATAAGAGGAAATCATCATTAGAGAGGAACTTCTTTTTAGCTAAGAAAGGATTTTACAGAGAAGGACGTGTTTTACTTCAGATTGTAATATGATACAATTGACAGATGAATAAAACATTGTTTTGAGCATTTCTCTCTAGTTCCTTTTGTTTCAGGGGAATCTTGTGAGAAAGGAGGGACCACCTTCTTCACAAGATTCACCCATTAGCTTTGTAGTGTGTTAGTGTTATTTCTGTTCATGCCTTGATTAAATTTTGTTTTGCTGAAACACTACTTTACTGAACTCTATTTTGCTGAAACACTACTTTACTGAACTCTGCTTTATTGACTGTTACATTGTTCTCATATGATTCATGCTTGGGTAATTGTTAATCATTATAGTTAGCAATCTTGTTTGGTGAATTTATGAAGGAGTGATAATCAAGGACAGGTGCTGAAGATTCCTGCTTGGGGAATAGGGTCTTGTTTCCTGTTAAGAGATAGTTAACCTTCTGTGTGTGTCAATCATTTCAATTAGTAATGAGTTCATGAAAGTGTGCTAATCGGAAATAGGTGATGAAGATTCCTTCTTGAAGAATAGGGTCTTGTTCTCTGTTAAGAGGTAGTTAGTATTCAGTGTGTGTCAATCATTTCAATTAGCAATGAGTTCATAAAAGTGTGGTGATCAAAAATAGGTGTTGAACATTCCTGCTTTGGGAATAGGGTCCTGTTCTCTGGTTATAGAATAGTTGGTCTTTCCTTTTTGTAGTGTCCTGAAAGATTTATTTTCCAGGTTGTTATTTTCTTAATGTAATCCAGGATTCTTTAGACAATTATTTCTTTAAACATTGAACTCTGCAATAGGTAGATTGCTTTCCTGTAATTCAAGTTAGAACTTCAGTTTGTTCAAGGAAAAAGTGTGACTAATATATTTTTACTACAACTCTAGGTTTCTTTTGAGATTGAGCATATATAGTGCGTGATTACCTTTGAAATAAATAGACTTCCCTGGGTTGACAATTTATGTAGCACTTGATTGTTTAGTTAAATAAGCAATTATAGTGACCAACATTTTGGCGTCGTTGCCGGGGAAGGTAATTATAGATTTCAAAAGAACTTATGATCTTTCAGATACAAAGATTGCATGAGAGGATGCAGAGACCCCAAAGAGACTGACCCTATAGGTGGAAGGGGTAGAGGAAGAGGAGGAAGAAAGACTTATATTGACGAGGTTATATCAAAGTCTGAATCTGTTGCTCAACGACCAAACTCTCGGAAACCAAAATCCCAGCCTTCATTTCAAGAAAAATTTGAAACGGGGAAAATTTTTGGAGTCCTGAGACAGTTGAAAAACCAACAGGAAACATTGAGGATAGAGCAAGCGCAGCAGGGGAGCAGACAGGAGAAAACATGGATAAATACAATGAAGAATTGCATCATGAAGAATAGGAAGGTCCTGAAGGAGAGGTAAATGATGAAAACTCTTTCTCCACATTAGGATTTCCTATTGGTGATCTTCCTAGAGGGGTAGGCCCCATGAAGAACATTCCACTCTCATCACTACCTAACTTTCATGGTTTGTCTTCAGAGGATCCTGATGAATTCCTTTTTGAGTTTGATATATTATGCAGAAGTTATGATTACATTTCCAATGCTAAAAAATTAAAGCTATTTCCAACAACATTGAAAGGAAATGCACTA
>ML778871.1:1060573-1074189 GCA_009831015.1 Picea engelmannii | reverse complement strand
AAAGAATGGGCCAACCTAATCATAGAGATGAAATTCCATTAAAACCCCAGATAGTACTTGAACCATTTGAAAGATGGGCCTTAGACTTTGTAGGACCCATTAACCCCCCATCCAATCAAAAAGTTTACATAGTGGTCTGCACAAATTATATGACCAAGTGGGTGGAAGATAAAGCACTCCATAGAGCAACTGAAGAAGAAGTTCTAGATTTCCTATTTGAAGATATCTTCATCAGATTTGGAGTGCCAAGAGAATTAGTTACAGATGGAGGACCTCCTTTCACTTCTCATGGTTTTAAAGCCACCCTTCAGAAATATCATATTCAACATAGAATGACTACACCATACCACCCCAAGCCAATGGACAGGTGGAAAGCACAAATAAAGTAATAGAAGCCATTCTTACAAAAACAGTGAAGGAAAACAGAAAGGACTGGTCTCACAGGCTCCCTGAAGCATTATGGGCCTACAGAACTACCTGGAGAAATACTACAGGATTTTCTCCCTATGAATTAGTTTATGGAAAAAGTGTTGTCTTTCCCATGGAATTTGAAATCAAGACCTTAAGGACTACTTTAGCTGTCAACCTTGATTTTACCGATGCACAAACAACCAGGTTATAGCAGCTTAATGAATTGGATGAAAAAAGACTAGATTCCATTCATCAGACAAATATGATTCAACAACAAAGATCAAAATGGCATGACAAAACTATCAAGCATAAGCAATTCCAAAAAGGTAACTGGGCCCTACTGTATGACTCTTGGTTCAAAGAATTTCAAGGGAAACTACGTACAACATGGCTTGGACCTTACAAAGTAGACACTGTTTTCCCCAATGGAACAGTAAGGCTCCTCATAATCGATGACTCTAAAACACTATTACTTGTAAATGGTCATCGGCTTCGTCTATACCAGCACCCTATTTCCAAAGAAGATTTTAAGGCCACATGTGTGGCATACTCTCATTACCTCTTTTTAGAGGGGGCTCCTACCCCTCATTGCAATTAATTCTTTTTAATTTAATTTCTTTAGTATTAGATTAGATTTCGTTTACTAATAATCCCTATCAAGAAATGCCATGTTACAATCAATTTTTGTAGATTCTCGATCAAAGCACAGGCCTACTAAGAAAGGATGATCCTACTTCAAGAAGAGGCAAGCTTTCCCATTGCTGAAACACCACTGTTCAACAACTCTTTGCTCTTTCTTCATTGCTAAAACACCAACAACTTTTTGACTTTCTCCATTGTTGAAACACCATTGTTCAACAACTTTGTGCCTTTTCCCCACTGCCGAAACACCACCGTTCCACAATTTCTCGCCCTTCTTTTCCCCATTGCTGAAACACCACTATTCATCAATCTTTCACATCCTTCCCCCATCACTGAAACAATATTGTTCAACAAACTTTCACCATTTTCCCATTGCTGAAACACCACTGTCAGCAACTTTTCGCCATTTTCCTATTATCGAAACACCACTGTTCCACAATTCTTCACATTTTCCCATTGCTGAAACACCACTGTCAGCAACTTTTCGTCATTTTCCCATTGCCGAAACACTACTGTTCAACAATTCTTCACATTTTTCCATTGACGAAACAACACCATTCAACAATTGTTTCGCCCTTCTTTCTATTGTTGAAACACCAACTTTTCAGCATTCTCTGTCATTAAGCCTTTGCAATGTCATACTACATTTTGTCCTTCCAATCAACAAATCCTTGATACAATTCAGTTAACAAATCAAAAGTCTCTGCCACGGCCACTACAGAACTATTATGGACAGGCACTATATTTTGTTTGAAGTACGAATCAAAAGGTAAAGGTGAGGTATCTAAATTTTATACGTAAATACAATTAAGCTATAGTTAATGAGAAGATTCCAACTCATTATTACCACTCATGTAAAATCATTATTAGCCGCACTTGAGGGGGGGGAGGAAATATCAAACTTTTATCCCATCATTTCACACAAATCAGCCACTGTCATTCCTTTCTACCATCCTTTCATTTGTTTCACTACCATTTGCATGCCTTCACCCAAAAAACTCACTTTGCACATAAGTTGTTACTCGACTCTTTGACGGTGTATTTTACTGAGTTGTTGGCTATGGGAGGCTCCGTTATACGGTATGAACCCGTCACGACAGCCCTGTTAGAACTCTATCCAGAAGCCTATTAAATTTTTCTGCAGGAAGGATGGCTTGGTTATTTTCAGAGGCTCCAGAGATTTGATCAACAGCAGGTTCTGCAATTTGCTCGAAATCTCCAGGAAGATCATTCCATTGTTCAAGGAGTTCAGATTTCAGTTACAGAAGAGGATATAGCATAGGTTTCGGGTCTCCCTACCAATGGCATTCACCTATTCATCCGCAAACATATCATCCTCAATGCCCAACAGGATTTCCTCTTGCCAGGGGAACAAATTGAACCCAAAGGCCAGGGTGTCCGACTTAGCTCGTTGCTGCCTCCATGGCCGAAAGTTGAAAAATTTGTCAAGCACTACCTTACCTGTGAAGGCTGATACTAGGTAGTCTACCAATACGATTTTGTCCCGTTGTCTCATTTATGGCATGCTAGATTGGTGAACATTCCTTATTATCTTCTCGGTTGTCTTAAAAATATGTCGCACTACTGTAAAAAGGCTAAAGATCCCACCCTTTCACTCACCCATCACCGTCTCGTTCAACTGCTTATCCAAAAGGGTTTTCCGAACAAAACCCTCCACTAAACAACCCACCCATAGATCCCCAAGAAGCTGCTGAAATTCTTGAAAATCTTCAGGAACAACAACCACAAAACCCTCCAAACCCTCTAGAAATACCTAACAGTCTACCTACAGATCCAATCAATCCAATTAACCCCCCTACCATACCAAGCCCGCCCCAAATTTTACCAGAATCATCCACTCCTACCCTTCATATTCTTAGCGATGATTCTGAACCATACAATTCTCCCTATCCCATCATTGAGGAAAAGCCCCCACGTAAACGAAAGCAAATTCCTTTATTTCCGTCCTTTTTACAAAGAAAATGAACAAGGGCCTCAACAAGGGCAGCCACTACTACCACTGCCCCAAACCCCCAACCCATTCGATTAATACCTCGTACACCTCCAACCTCCCAAATGCCGGAATCTTTACCTATTCCACCCACGGGCACTGAAACACAAGAACCAGAGGCCCAATTGGTTGCGACATCATCCATTTCAAATTTAGTAGCTGAAACACAAGAACCAGTTACTCATCAAGTATATGAAACATAAGAAATAGCTACCCATTTAGTAGCTGAAACACAAGAACCATCTACTCATCAAGTAGTTGAAACACAAGAACCAGCTACCCATTTAGTAGCTGAAACACAAGAACCAACTACTCATTCAGTAGTTGAAACACAAGAACTAGCTACAGCTAAGACACAAGAACCAGTTGTTGATATTGTTACCAAGACACAGGAATCAGATGCCCAGGGTGTTGCAACATTACTTTCTTTACATCAAGAAGTTGAAACACAAGAATCAACTGTCGATCATGTAGTTGCTCCACAAGAACCAGCTAGTGCGGTTGTGACTGCTACACAAGAACCAGTCACTCCTCAACCAGAACCAACAATGGCCTCTGTCTTATAAGAAAATGAGTTCCTAAGGTCTGAACTGGAAGCCTACAAGCAAGATTTAGCCATGGCAAAGGAAGCCTATGAGAAGGAACTTAAATTATACACCCTAGCTTGCATAGCGACCATGTCAGAGGGAACTACAACAGAGAATCTGTGTAGAGAATATATGTGCAGTCAATGTGGGGACATCTACTATCAAGTAGGCTACAAAGTAATTCAAATTCCAATGCTAGGAGCTCCCCCTGCACCTTCGACTTTTGCAGTCAAAGAAGAACACCCTGTTGTTACACAAGAACCAACAGGACCTTCCAAAATTAAGATTGAGCCCTGGCCTACAACAAATGTCAAATCTGAAACCCCTGCTTTTGTTAATAAAGTTGTACAAACATTGCCTATTGATGAATCTGCCCCTCCCAGCCAGATCAATACCCACACCATTGTTGAACAAGCCACTCAGACCCTACCTCAACCTACTACTTGCAACGCTGAAACACAAACTCAGCCATGGGATGAGCAGGCAATAATAGAGAAATGGAAAAAAGAGTATGTTTTTACACAGGCCAAAAGCCTACAGGAACACAGACAAATCTGGATAAATCATATCTACTCAAATTGGGAATCTTTGGAGCAAACACGCCGGGAATCTCATGCCCTTAAGAAATAGAATAAAGAGCTAAAAGGCATATTGCTCCTAATATTTGACTTGGCACAAAAGTTATTGGTTGCAAGGAAACCATCCTGCAATTACTCTCTGTTCCTCATGGAATGACTTACATGGTTTCAGATCAAATCAATCAAAGAAGGCAGACCCCATGAAGTGTTAAATCCAATAAATTTTGTCAAAACCTTTGCAGAAGCCTCTGCTATGGATCAGCACCTCCTCTGTGAGGCATATTTTCATAACGAGGCCATCCCTGAGAACCGACAGCTTAACCTTAACCCTCTTGTTGGTGACATCCAGATTCGGGCACTCACCTCCTTCCTCAACAATCAGATTATATGGTAGGATGACTTCCTAGCTGCCAAGCATAACGAGGATAACCGTCTTCTCTGGATAAGGCTAGAACCATGAAATTCCGCCACCTTTGTTACAGAGTATTATCAGTTTTTGAAGAAACCAAGGATGACTCAACACATTCAGCAACTACAGACAACAGTGCTTCAGGATTGTCAACAGTTCATTAAATCCATAAAGATTGCTGCCCTACAGGCAAATAACATCTTTTGGCAACAATCTACTGAGAAACGACAGGAACACAATCCTTTCAGCCCCACTAATCTTGAGATAGCAATCTCCAGGGTACCTAGCTACATCAAGTGTGTTCAGCAATGTGCTGAAAGCTGGATAGGGTATCAGTTTCATTTTCCTATCCTCTAGATGCCAGCAGAGAAATATCAAGTTCATTATAAGTTTCCCAAGAAGGCCGAAACAACATCTTGGCAAAGGTTACAATGCGTTCAAGGGTTCAGAGCTCCAATAGACAACACCTTCCAAAGCTACTGCTTGAGTAACTTGGAAGCTTAGATTTGGTATCCAGATTCTGATTCTGAGTGAAGTTGCCTGAGGACATGCAACATTTTAAGTTGGGGGGAATGTTAAGACCCTGTAATGTACCTTTTTACTCACACTTTTTGATACCATTACATCCTTTTTCACTCACATTTAAACTTATATTATCACCTTACTCTATCTCTCCAAGGTATACAACGTCTTTTCTCTTTACTATATGTTTAATCTGTTTTGCATATAATTTTACATTACTCTCGTACTTAACCGTTGATTAGAAATGTATAAGTGCTGAAATAGTTCGAACTGCATATTAACATTGAGGCATGTTGCTGAAACAGTTAAAGCACGCAAACCCTGTGGCTGAAACAGTCTGTGGACTACGATGCTAAAACAACAACTCAGACAGAAGAAGCTGTTACACTCTCTGTGGTCTACGATGCTGAAAAAACAACTGACACAGAAGAAGTTGTTACACAATTAGTGGTCTATGATGTTGAAACAAAAACTCACACAGAAGAAGCTGTTACACCCTCTATGGTCTACGATGCTGAAACAACAACACAAAGCTATTACATTGACCACAACAGTTGCTGAAACAGTCAGAACGCAAATCCCATGGCTGAAACAACCTGCGATTTGCGATGCTGAAACATCATACAACAATAGTAACAAGAAGACAAATAAATAAGGTGTTACTCCAACCGCAACAGCAACACCTCACTCAGCACTTGTAATAGCATTATGTTACGGGAGACTAGGATATCCTATTCTAGTATAGAAATCGGATCTGACTAAGAATAGGATTCAGATGTGCAAATGTAATTTGATGATCAAATTGTATTGAGGGGATTCTCCTCTTTAAATAAGAGGAAATCATCATTAGAGAGGACCTTCTTTTTAGCTAAGAAAGGATTTTACAGAGAAGGACGTGTTTTACTTCAGATTGTAATATGATACAGTTGACAGATGAATAAAAGATTGTTCTGAGCATTTCTCTCTAGTTCCTTTCATTTCAGGGGAATCTTGTGAGAAGGGAGGGACCATCTTCTTCACAAGATTCACCCATTAGATTTGTAGTGTGTTAGTGTTATTTCTGTTCATGCCTTGATTAAATTCTGTTTTGCTGAAACACTACTTTACTGAACTCTGTTTTGCTGAAACACTACTTTACTGAACTCTGCTTTACTGATTGTTACATTGTTCTCATATGATTCATGCTTGGGTAATTGTTAATCATTCTAGTTAGCAATCATATTTGGTGAATTTATAAAGGAGTGACAATCAGGGACAGGTGCTGAAGATTCCTGCTTGGGGAATAGGGTCATGTTCCCTGTTAAGAGATAGTTAGCCTTCCGTGTGTGTCAATCATTTCAATTAGTAATGAGTTCATGAAAGTGTGCTAATCGAAAACAGGTGTTGAAGATTCCTGCTTGAGGAATAGGGTCATGTTCTCTGTTAAGAGGTAGTTAGTCTTCAGTGTGTGTCAATCATTTCAATTAACAATGAGTTCATAAAAGTGTGGTGATTGGAAACAGGTGCTGAAGATTCCTGCTTTGGGAATAGGGTCCTGTTCTCTGGTTACAGAATAGTTGGTCTTTCCTTTTTGCAGTGCCCTGAAAGATTTATTTTCCAGGTTGTTATTTTCTTAATGTAATCCAGGATTCTTTGGACAATTATTTCTTTAAACATTGAACTCTGCAATAGGTAGATTGCTTTCCTGTAATTCAAGTTAGAAATTCAGTTTGTTCAAGGCAAAAGTGTGACTAATATATTTTTACTACAACTCTAGGCTGCTTTTGAGATTGAGCATATATAGTGTGTGATTACCTTTGAAATAAACAGACTTCCTTGGGTTGACAATTTATGTAGCACTTGATTGTTTAGTTAAATAAGCAATTATAGTGACCAATAGTTTCCAGAGTATTTCCTCTTGTTTTTTCCATTCCTCAAGTTGTTGTTTAAGTATTCCTTCTTCCCGACTTAAAATTTATGTGTGTCCCTTCAAAATGGTTTCCTGTTGGATTTCTTCCAAGCGTTTCTCTAGTGTTCTTTGAGCTTGAAATATGTTCCCAAAAACATTCTTATTCTAGTCTCTAAGTTTCATCTTGAAATTCTTCAGTGTTTGTTGAAATTTGTACATTAGTGAGCCATGTGAGATCTCAGCCTTTTCCCACCAAGATTGGGAGAGTTCTTGTAAGTCTGGAAGATTTAACCATAATTTTTCAAAGCAGAAAGGATTAAATTTGGGCATGACTATTGTATCTATCCAAAGTTGAACTGGCCACTGATCCGAGCTCGATTTTGGGAGGATGTTTTCTTCTATCGTAGGTCCCTCAAGCATCATAGCTTTTGAGATAAGGAAGCATTCCAGTCTGCAAGGAATTTGATGGGGGTCGTATATTCTGTTGGACCAGGTGAAGGTGCCATTTATGGTTTCTATGTCAATTAAATTGTGTTTATCAATGAGTTCTTGAAACTTACCACTGTCTTGCTCCAGCTGCTTTGTTCCTCTGCTCTTTTCTTCCATTGTGAGGATGATATTGAAGTCTCCTTCTAAAATCCAACGCTTTTAACCTATCAACCTACCCAGGAAGGAGAGGCTATGTAGAAATGAGTCTTTTTCCTGAATACCTTGGGGTCCGTAAGCATTTGTAAGGATTCCTTCCTTGCTAGAGCCCAGAGCACGGTAATGCGCAAAGAGGGTGCCTACTATGGAGATTGGTTGATCTATGATGATTTTAGTTGGGTTCCAGAGGATAGTTAATCCTCCTACGGCACCATTGGAGTCATTGTAGATGAATTTACAGTGTCTCCGACATCTCTTAAAGATTTGTTCTACTGTTTCTCCAACACATATTGTTTCTCGTAGAAGGAGAATGTCTAGATCCTCTGCCTGTATGTTGTTATGAAGAATCCTCTATTTGGATCTTTTGTTTAGTCCTCTTATATTCCATGTGACTATGTTCATCATAAAGAGTTTGGTGGGGGTGAGAAGAAACCCTCGATGAGACGTTGAATCTGGCCCGAGTTGATCATAAAATTGCCTACCTCTTTTATCAATTGTTGTGTTGATTTTCGTCCCCGCCTTTTTCCTTCTCGAGGTGTATGTCTAGGATCTGGGTCTGTATCAAAGTTTATGCCCATTCTGGAAGTGGCTCCTGCAGTGGAGTTTATGAAGACTTTGTGGGCTTTCCGTAACTTCTCAACCGAGATGGATTGTAGTTCCTTCTTGTTGAAGGCTTCCTCTAATATTTCCAGATCTATATCTACAAGATCTTGGTCATCCAACTGCATGGTCGTGTCCCCCCCATCCTCCATTTTCTTTTCTTCATTTTGCAAGGTATGGGAGCATGGGTCTGTTATTTTCTCTATAACTGGGTCTGGAGATTGTTTGGATTTTCCTTTTTCATTGCTCTGATTTCTCTTTTTGTGAGGATTCTCCACTTCCTCTGCTTATGGAAGATGATTTAAGACATCAAAAGAGTTACTAGTAGGTATTTTCTTATTCTCCTCTTGACTTGACTTCTTTAAAGGTTGTTTTCGGCATGGATTAACTTGCATAAATCCATCTTTCGATTTTCCTTCCCCCATCGATGGAGCTTGTGCATTGAGGGGGAAATCTCGAAAGAGATGCCCATGCTCATGAAATTTCCAGCAACGAAAGGGAATCTGTTCATAGTCGATGGTCTAAATCCAATCCTCATACTGATACTCAATGGTGGTCGAGCCTGGCAAAGCCTTGGAAATATCCATGTATACACATATTCGGGCATAGTAGGTATACTTTCTTTGATTCATTTCCTCTGAGGATTTCACATATATTCCTATGGTATTACCAATACCCAAGAGAATCTCCTCAAGACAGAACTCCTGGGGAAGGGAGTAGAGGTGGATCCAGACTGACACGGTCACAAGATCTTCTTTCTCTGGGATGAAGCGGTCTGTCTAGAATCGAAGGAAAACCCCTGTAGAATTATAGAAGTATGGGCCATTTTTAAAAGCTTGATCCTTGTCCTCCAAATTGTAAAAGATGATTGTGAAGAAACCTTTTGAGCTGAGTTGGAGTTCATAGTCCCCTTTAGGGTTCTAGCTTGTTTTGATCCATCGCATGAGGTCTCCTTCCTAGGGTCATAACCCTAAAAATTTTCCAATGAGGGCATGTTCTTTCATGAACTGAGTGTGCTCCCCCACTCTAGATGAATTTATCACATATCTTGGTGCCTTAGATGTTAGGGAATGCATTTACCAGGCTCCCAAGTGCGAGATGCCTTTGCATGAGATGTTCCCGCTTCCACCTCCATGTCCTTTTCCAAGCTATCATAGTTAATTTTCTTTTCAATTTGATAATATTGGAATTATCAAAACCATCAAATTCTATGTATTGTTTAGTTTTCAAATTTCTACTCTCAAGAAAATAGAAAGTCGATGATAAAGATTGAGATGATGGGTGCCTCGAAAATTTCTTGGTTGCTTTATTGATGATATTGGAGTTTGAAAGTGAAGGTTTTCACATTAAACTTTTTTGGATTTAAATAGTGTAAGAAATTTTGAAATTTGAGTGGACACTACTTATAGTTATGGACAAAAGAAACTTATGAATGTGAGAAAAGTGTAAAGAAAGTGACTATAGGTAAAATGTAAGTTTGAAAATTTAGTACACACTGTAAAACTATAAAACTCGATCAACAAATATTGCAGTTGTCAAAACCGTCAAATGGATTGTTTAGTTTTAAAATTCGTACTGTCAAGAAAGCTGATGACAAAGATTGAGGCGATGGGCGCTTGGAAAATTCCTTCGTTCCTCTTTTGTTGGACGATATTGAAGTTTTGRAATTGCTACCCTCAAAACGCGTTCATGACGGCGATTGAGGTGATGGGCTCTTGGAAAATTTCTTGGTTGCTTTTGATGTGGACAATTTCACAGCAACTGTTAAGAAGCTGCATCAACAACATGTCCTTTAACGTTATGCGAGGGAGGTGGTAGTCATTTAATCAGTGAAACCAGAGTTTGTAACGATGTTTTTATGGTGAAACCACAGTTTGAAATTACATTTTTTAACACCAAATGATTTAGAAAATAAGACCAACATTGGTAAATCGTTGGGACATAGTAGATTTACGAGCGGATACTAGAATATGGACTACAAGTTTGACACGATAATATGTTGAATGCCTAACAGGCGTAGCCATGCATAGAAATAAACTTTCACCTGCTCCCGTCGACCTCACTCGTATCGAAGTGGATGTATCTGCGAAAATATGGATGTGTGAAAAGACGCTGCGCGTGGGCAGGACTGGGAAGGAGGTGCTGTCTGATATGAGTTTCCTACTCGTTTTTTCGATCGACCAACTGACCCCTCTTGAAAAATGAAGTGGGAGAAAACCCTACACCATAGAACCTTGGGATGTATAGGTTGGGTTCATATTCCAAATGATAAGAGAAAGAAGTTGGATGCAAAGAATCATGCTTCTATTATGTGATGTACCTGGATAATGTTGTCACAAAATCATCACTGCTGTAACAATATATATGGGTTTTCAGAATCATGCTTCTATTATGTAATGTACGTGGGTAATGTTGTCACAAAATCATCACTGCTGTAACAATATATATGGGTTTTCAGAATCATGCTTCTATTATGTAATGTACCTGGGTAATGTTGTCAAAAAATCATCACTGTTGTAACAATATATATGGGTTTTCTGAGTGTTGACTTTTGTCAAACATTTAGGTTGTGTCTTTTCACTGTTAAAACTCCCAATTTGTTGTTGTGATGTTTTAATTGTTTTCTGAAGTGTTATAGGTGGGTTATATACGATTTAAATGTGCCAAAAAGAACTCCCTTTTACACAACAAAGGTATGCAACAACAAGCATAAACCCACAACACACAACTCATGTAATTGAGGAAACACAACAACGATTTATTTAATATTTCAGGACAATGGAGTACAATTAAAATATCAGCAACAAGTACAGAATAAGACAATGGAGAACCTGACATAAGTTGTTGTAGGTTGCTTTTGTAAAATATGGGCAATATTGTGCCTAGACAAGACAAGCTGAGTGCAACATCTTCTTGCTGACGGTAAAAGTCTGTAAGCAAGTAATGTTGGACAGTTGGTTTCGATAGTTTGTTGTCATTGATGTCAACCCTTGGTGAGTGATCTTAGAGATTGATGTCAACCCTTGAAGAAATCTAGTAGCCTGGACAGTGTGGTTTTGGTACCCGAAGTTGAATGAAGAATATGGATAGAAAGGACAATGTGAATGAAGGAAAGACCCTCATAGATGGAGAGTACTCATCGTGTTGTTTTCGGTGATATGCGAAAGACCACGTGGTTCCTCACAGTTAGGGAGATATCGCCTTGTAAAGTCGGAAGCCCCGAAGAGTGGACAAGAAGCCCCTAGTTTGTTATAAGTCTTGGACAAAGGGGTAAATTTCTTGTAACAAGAAAACTCTATAAACCCTAAATTAAGGAGAGGAGTCACCTAGCACAAGTATATAAGAACCTCAAGGAGTCATTCACAAATACACTCACACACTTATTCATTGTTTATCTTTCTTTTGATCCAGTGATATTTTTCTAAGGTTGTAGCGTCATTTTCTATGGTAGCAAAGAGGGTCGACGACAAAAATCCCAGAGTTACAGAAAAACCCTAGTTTATGAGGTATACGCGAGTTGCAGGTTAGTAAGGAATGTATGTACGCGGGCTGCAGTGAAGAAAAGGGCATATATACATAGGTTATAGAGGACAAAGTCGTGTACATGTGAAAATCTCATGAAAATTTGAGTAGATGTTGGTATGAGGTCCTTAGAGTCTAAAAGGAATGTTACAAGTCAAAATCTTACTGTTTCAGGTCAGATTTAGAGGTATTGGTATGGTTGTATACTTGTTTTGATGGTTATTTTTTGTCATGATATGGTGTATGCTTGAGGCATACTTCATATGGTTGGTTTGGTATTTGGATATGGTATATCTTGGTTGCTTGGCTGAGTGAGGATCACTCCTAGATCTAGTCCATCATATGACATGGTTCTTATAGTTCATATCTTTGAGTTGGTTGTACATGGTTGAGGCATATTCATGTTCTATGTTGGCATATGCATGAGGGACATGCATTGGTTCTTTGAGATACTACATTGATGATATGGTACAGATTTGCATATGGTTGATGGTATGGTATATCGTACAGGTTACACATGGTCGATGCTCTAGTTCATGATTTATTGTTCCTTATTGATGTATCTTTGGTCCATGATTGATGCATGAGATACTATATATGTTGGCATACAATTGATGCATGATATGGCACGAGTTTAGTTGGTCGATGAGCATATACATGTTGGTGTGAGAGAGATAGAGGCAATGACAGAGACAGTGACAGAGATAGACATAGATAGTGATAGTAAAAGTGATAGAGACAAAGTCCATGACAGTTGGTCTACATTTATATTTCAGGGCGGTTGGACGGGCCAATGATAGGTGGTTGTAGCCACATTCCGGTTGTAGCCGAAGAACATACGGGGTTGTATCCTCCTTCTGGTTGGATCCAGAGAATTGGGGATTTGGAGCTTCCTTCAGGTTGTAGCCTGAGAAACTAGGGGGTTAGAGCCTCATTTTAGTTGCAGCTAGAGAATCGAAAGTTGGTGCTTCCAATGAATGTTTTCTTTTGATAAATATATAAGAAAAGTGTTTTGTGGTTTTCTCCCATTTGGGTTTCCATGTAAATTTTGGTGCACTATGTATCTATTGTGATGTGATGTTGTTTATGATTATACTGTTGACAATCTATTGAATGGTAAAGATAAATTGTTGAATATTGTTGAAGTATAAACAGTGGTAAAAAAAAAGTAATAATATTTCTCATTATTGATTCACTCCCCTCTCAGTAATCCAACAAGTGAGTTGACCCATTAAAAAAAAATAACAGTACCAATAGAGAGAGACATACCTATAGGCATTGGCAGCTTTTATTCAGCCTCTTTCCCACTGTAACTCACCCCCAAAATGTACTGAATTTAGCCCCAAATAATAAATGTTCTTCTCAGAGAGTATTAGAGCCAGTTTTGGAATAACTCGGCCCAATAATGAGGTATGGTCTTTGAGCAACCAACTAAGCCATAGAAACAAAGGGAAATTGACCCACAATTGTTGTGGGGTATTCTACCCTACGGACTAATAAGCTAGGGCTCTAAACTTATACGCAGATCATGACCCTCAAGACTTAACTTTTAACCTTCTACCCAAATTTGAAACCCCGATTTTCACACACACACAAAAGAAGAATGAACCAACCTTTTTTCGATGGCTGAAGTAGATCCTCCGTTGAGCTTCTTATCCCCTTGCTGCTGCTGCTCCTTCCAAAAGCTTCCCTGCAATGAAGACAAGACTATGCATGCATGCTACTGATCTATTCTAAGGTTAGAGATAAAAACACAAATCAAATAACATAGATAAGACTCATGTATTCGGGACGGGAAAAG
>ML778871.1:1024862-1034907 GCA_009831015.1 Picea engelmannii | reverse complement strand
GCTCCAGAGTGGGTCACGTGGCACCCTTTTTTCACCAATCTGAGCCTGACACGTGTCGCGATCTCATTGGTCCACTTGTTGCTACGTAACCCGCCGTACTGCACAGTCAGCACTGCCACGTGTCTGCCACGTCGATCGCCGTACAACCACGCGTCATTTTGTCGTGCTGCCACGTCAGCGATGAGTCACCTGGTGCCACGTGTCACCCTGTGAGTGGTGACACGTGTCACCTTGATATTGGCCATTCGCCTGCCAAAAATGCCAAATCAGCATGCCACGTGTCGCATCCTGGTGACGCCACGTGTCCTGTACGGAAGCCTGCCACGTGTCATGTCCCGGTTGGTCCACGTCATCTGTACGGCTTGCCACGTGTCGCGTCCCCAAGCTGCCACGTCAACTGTACGGCCTGCCACGTGTCATCATCCTGCGCTGCCAAATCACTGTACGAACCGCCACGTCAGCACTGTACGGACTGACACGTGTCTGTACGGACAGGTACAGTCAGCATCCCAAAATTTCTTGTTTGGCTTTTCGGACAGAAGGCGATATCTTCCTCATACGGACTCCGTTTGCGATAAAAATTATACCACCGGATTCAGGAAGACGAGACGGACGCAATGGCACAGGTTTCATCGCATTCCAAGCACTTTAATTTTTGAGCATTTTTAAGCCCTATCTGGCTTCTGGATCTGTTTTCAGATCACAAGTGGTTGCCCGCGCCCAGTGAGAAGTTAGGGTGTGGGTTTCTTGTTTTAGAAGGTTTTTTGAGGATTTGTTCAGCATGGCTTTTGCTAGGAAGAGGCATGAGTTGGCCTGATGCCGGGTAAACCTGTATGGTGCATTTTAGGGTTATAACAACAATGAATATAACTCTTCCCATAAGTGATAAAACTCATTTTCCACAACAAACTCGCCTTTTAGTGGTCCACAACTCAACGTCTCAACAAGGAATAGTTCCTTCTTTGTCAAAGGAACCTCACCATAAGCAAATCGACCCAAAAACTAAAGAAATGCATCCCACCAGTCTATCTCTCCTTCCTTCAACCTAAAATTGGTTTCCTCAAGGAGTTTTGACCCACATAAGATCAATACTTCACTACTGACAAGAATGAATCAACTATAATGGAAGAAACTCGACCATTGTCAAGAAATCTCCACCACAAGAAGATGAGATCTACCACAATGAAGGACAATAGGAAGATCTGGATGATCTCCTTTGAATGACTAACTAGAGTGGATGGTCTCACCACCGAAGCAAATCTGCAATTTCCTCCTAGGGTTTTCGTCCTAAGAGTCTCCAAAGCTCTGTAGAAGATCTTTGGAGACTTCATTAGGTCTTACTATGTTGAAATCCTCTTCCACATTGTTAAGAAGTGATACACTTGAAACTCAACCTTCTATAGTAGAGTCGACTAAAAGCTTTGGATAGCCTAATATTCCAACTAATGGTGATTTTGATGTAGGTACTTGTGGTGCTACTTATATGTTTAGTATAATGCCCTCATTAATTATCAATCCGGGATTCGTAATCAACAGAGTTACAAGACACCAGTAAGAAAGGTAATTTCTAATGTCACAAGTATAGAATTAAACTAGATTATGCATGCTGGAAACAAATCAAAATAGCAAATTGCAATGCACTTCGGTTGTCTTTCACAGAGAGAGTATCTATTCCATTATGGCACATGCAAGTATGAGATGGAATTGGTTTGATAGATCAACTTTGATATCTGACCGAAAAAACTAACTATGCAATCACACTTCTGAAAAGAAATCACACATCAATCGGCAAAGCATAGCATGGGTAGTTCAATAGTCAATATGTTGGTTCTGTTGTGGTTCACAATGAACTTCACTAGTTCTTATCCAAGTAGTTTTGACTATTGTTGCCAACATCTATGATCACTCAAGGAAATCAAATTCATGAGAGCAGAAACAGGGCATATGCAAAAACAAAGCAATTAAAGATCTCTAAGCAATTATAGAATGAAAATCTTAATCTAATATGTACTGCTATCATCTAACAGAGTTAAAGCTTTAGCTAATTCAATGTTTATACTACTGAAAACAAATACTAATGCTAATATACATATAGGCTGACCTTTGTTGGGTGGTGGGCTCTTACCGCTTCAACAAGTCAGCTATTGAAGTCTACAGGAAGCTTGCTTTTGACACACACATTACTCTCACTCACATTTCAGAACATAAAATCATACTTTCGTTAACAAATCAACTCATACTCAATCATGGATAATCAAAATATGGAGATAAAATGACATTCTATTAATCTTCACTCTAAATATGTTCTGTGCTATCATACGTTGCTTTACATATTGGTGATATGTTAACTCTCCTACTCCCTCTACCATCCTTGCCATGACTATTTAATAGTTTGAATCCTGAAACACAAGGAGGTGAAGTGATTTGCAAATCAATCAGTTGTTAAGTTCCATCATTCGGTTACATCTTTATCTCCATCCTCATGACATGAAGTGCATGAGGATGAGGCAATCAACAAACTGTTCTTATCATAGCCTTGCTAAAACAAATAAACGTCCACCAATTGGCTTAGGCGAGATTTGGAACTCAAATTAGTGCATTAGGCTCTTCCATATTAGTACTAGATCGTAACAGGTGAATGGTACCGGACCATAACAGTGTGTGGCCATTGGTACCGGATCATAACAATGTGTGTTGGTACCGGATCACAACAGATGCTATTTTAGTACCGGATGTGGTCAGCAGTAGTCTTGGTGCGCGGGTACTGGATGGCTAAGCTGGTACAGGAACGCTAGAAATCTAGAGGTCAAAGATTCACATATGACAAATCGAGCATTAGTACATGAAATATTTAATTCCTTAACTCAATAAACCACAAAATGCATGAATTAACCATACTTTACCTTATGACCTTATTACTAGCAAATGGTAGCGCTCTTGTCATTCACTCAAGCTTTAGGTAGGCCAAAAAGGTATAGGTGAAGAGTATAATAGGGTAATGGGGATGTCAATTTCGGCTCTCAACATTCCCCCATGTCAAAATCATTGCATGTCCTCATGCAACTGAAAATAAAACCCAAAATTTTGCAAAACTTGAGACTCTGTTCTTTACTTTGGTAGATCAATGATGTTGATGGCTGAAGCCTCTTATCTCAGCTCCCTTTTGATGACCCTAACGTATTGTAGGAGTCATAATACCTTCTTGAGCTTGTTAGAAGTCTCTTCATGGTCGTCTTGAATTTGGTGGTTGGTTTCTTTCAATTGCTCATTTTCTTTCTTGATATATCTATCCAAGAGTTGATATTCCTTCACCTCCTGTTGGAGTTCCTGATTTTGTTTTTGAAATTCCCCAATCCTTTTCTTCATTTGTTCTTTTTTCAAGGTCTTTATTGACTCCATTAGTACTAGATGAATGCACTCCCTTTCCTCGACTTCCTCCCTCATCCCACATAAAGTAATAGTGGCTTGCTCCTTGGTCAAACTAGGGATGTCATCTTGGATTGATAAATCCTCAGAAGGGGAGGTAAGGTCGATTGGATCTTCCTGTGTATGAGGGATGACTATTTTTTTTCCCTTCCTTGCCATGCTCTTCGTATTTCTTTTACAAGGAGGTATCGGATCAGGGATGCTCACAGGCTTCATTTTCTTCTTCTCTAATTGTGAAATGGTGACAGGGGGTTGTGCCACAAACTGTTTACTTTTAGTTTCTGAGCTATGCTTCTCTTTCTTCATTATTTTTGTTTGATGGTCCTCTTTCTCAACTGCCACCGTTGAAGTCTCCTAAACTAATTTGTTTTTACCTTTTGATTCGAAGCTTTTAGAAGTCTTGTTGACTATGGAAGAGGACCTTGCTTTTTCATGTTGGCTCATTTCCCTAGATGATGGTGGAGTTGTCTTATCCTTCTTGTTCTTTTTCTCTTGGGGTTCCTTACTTTTCTTTGGAGCATACTGGGTTTCTTCCACATATTTGTTTTCTGTGGGAAGGTGTTGTGTGATAAGGGTTTTCCAACTAATCCTTTGTTTCCTAAGCTCATGTAAAACTAGCATTTTAATGAGACCTTGATGGTAAATGATATTCTTCTCTACTTTGGAGATGGATTTAACACCTCTTACCATTTTATTCAAACTCATCCATAGAAAATATGGAAAATCGATTCCAGGGCCTCCTTCAAAATGTAATAGGAGCCTAATATGATAGATGAAGGTCATGGCATACCTTCCTTCATAGGTGACAAATCGTTGAAGACTAGTAATCATTGGATGGTATTCTTCTTTGATGTAGTTCCTAGGGATCCCCTTCTTCTAGTCAGGGTGTTGATGATCGGCCTTCAATAATTGTTGGCACATTTATTTGTTAATTCCTACACCTTTGAAGTATTTAGCTCCCCTCATTGGTAGTCCCGTGACCTCCCTTAAGGTCGCTTCGTTGATTATCAATTGTAGATTGCCTATATGTGCGCTCTCTCCATCATAGCTCTGTATAAATTCCTGAGAAATCTTCTCGTGCCAGCCTGTAAATTTTTCTAGAAATGGTATCCACCCCAATCTAGTATATTTTTCTTGACATAATTGGTACTCCTCGGTTTCCCTATAAATTTGGAAAATTAGTTCGTGTCTAGTAACGACCATCGTTATAAGTTTAGAAAAGGATCTGGTTGTAGCACAAGGGTTTAGTTAATTGATGAAGGGTTTGGTACCGGAAAGGAGCAGGCTCAGGACTGGAGAAAATCTCATGACAGGGGGAAGTATGGTGATGGTGTTGTGAATTGTAATCTTAAGTGAGGGTGTTGTAAGGAAAAATTATGACCAAATGAGGCTTATCTAGATGGCTTCACCACCAGATAAGCCATTTAATTTCTACCCGTTACTATAATGATGAGGATAACATGTCAAGTGTTCAAGGCATCATTTTGGGATAGGTGATTGGACGTTTGGGTGGTGAATTTGATGTTAGGTCATAAGATAGGTTCGTGAATTTGCTTAAGGACGAAATATATTCGTGGCTTATCATTTCTATGCATGCTTCATATTTTGATATGATTTTTGTCTTTAACCATGTTCAAGAGCTATGAGAGGATTAATTAGGTTTAGGCATATGGGTATGAGGGATAGGCACATGGATTTAATACTAAGGTCGTAAGATCTAGTATAGCTTTTCATATTTATTGTAGTTTTATGAGCATAGGAAAATAAATACCATGTTACTTTTTCTTTCACCTTTGTATGATCGATACCCATAGCATGTGTGACTGCTGGTAAATTGTCAGAATTCATCCTTTAAGACTGAAGCTTCTTGAAAACTTGGTACGGGAATGTCCTGTACTTCTGTTATTCTGTGCTTATCTTCTTTGTATTTGGTTCTGCAGGTGGATTATATGAGTATGGAAAAGAGTTCTGAAGGGGCTCTTTGACCTTCCCCCATGCCAAAGATGTTGTATATCTGTAGGCAAGAAGATTCAACATTTTATATCATAATGGAGAAAAGATGACAAGAGCAAAATAAATCAATCAAATTTTAGAAGTATAGCTTATCACTTATCATATGATCTCATGCCAAAAATGAAATTGCCCTTCTTTGAATGGATTATTGATAGAAGTAGCATTCAATAGTGAAACAGGGGAATGCATATATGTTTGCATCTCATGCCAAAAATGAAATTTCCCCTTTTTTAATGGATTATTGATAGAGGTAGCATTCAGCAGTGAAACAAGGGAATATATATGTTTATTTGCCAAAAGAACAGATCCCACCTAATTTGCTTCAAAGATTTACTATCATTGGTTTAAAGATAAATTTCACAATATAAGTAGATTAGACTCCCTAGTTAGGGCTTCACTCTTAAGAAGTTTCCTTCTTAGATAGTGTAGGCTTTAAATGTCAGACCTGTAAGTTGACTTAGGGTGATTCTCAAATGGACATTTGCTTGGAGCAATTATGTTGCTGATTCATCTGGAGTTTTGTATCTCATGAAATCCAATAATGACCTTTACTCTTTTTTTTGTTTTAGATGACAAAAAGTGAACTTTTCAATCAGACAAGTATAGATGAGACATTTTTCAACCAGAACCCATTGCCAGGAAGATTGTTCAGTACTCCGGTGGGGTAGTTGTGATAATTAGTGAGAAGTGCCTTCCCCAGGAAGAATGCCCCATTGTCAACAGGCCTGTTCAGTACCCCGATGGGTTTGCCTAGTCATACCACAGACCGATACCCACTGCCAGCAGACCTGTTCAGTATCTCGACAGGTTAGTCTCTTAAACCCTTTTTCCATCAGAGGCTTCTTGTCCATAGTCACCTGTTTTGGTTTGTATTAAAGAGTGCTTTGCATGGTGATAGGGGAGGCTCGTTCTGAAAACCTTTTTATAGGGTGGGATGGTATTGGGTTGGAAGGCATATACTCTTCTTTTGTATGTCTTTTAAAGATTTGTTTGAAGGAAAAATAAACTTTTATGCACATTATTTCTTTAGAGTGATCCAGATGTATACTTTTGTCTAAAGTTGTCCATAAGAGAATGGCTTAAAGTTTCCTTAGGGTATTGGTACATCATCTGCCATAAAATTTTTGGTAGTGTTCCCATGGTAGAGAGTGTTCATATAGTCACATGTTACTCTTTTAATAAGATAATCCAAGGAATACTATTGAAGTCTGGTTAGGGTGAGATAGTTTCTTATAGGCTAATATATATTTTTTAAATCATGTTGAAATACTGGATAAAGGCAACTTCTAGTCTTTGAAGCGGATTATGGTTCTTTGAGCAATCATAGGTAAAGATTGTGTCCCTCTTTTTATTTTGTTTTTAAGCAACATAACCAAAATAAATTTAAAGTTCTTCTCAACAACAGAACCAAAATAAATTAAAATTCTTCTTAGCAACAGAACCAAAAGAAATTAAAATACTTCCCTTTAGTTGTCAACAGAAAGGCTACCATTTGATATTGCATTTGGCTTCATGGTTCCATCTTAAGTGGTTGTTGCATGGATTCATACTTTAGATTAATTGACATAAGATTTTGAAATATGCTTAGTATGATTTGTCAATTAGGTAATGTGTCTTGATAGTATTGAAAAAGGACAGACTTTGGTACTGGACTAGAACAGGATTTCTGGTACCGAAACAGAACAAAATATTGTTGATGCCTACAACTAATGTTTAGCAAGTTCATGAAGGATCAAATAGATTATAAAAATTTGCTTACAAAAGAAAGAAAATTTGCGAAAGTAAAACAAAAGGAGGTAAGAGTCTTTTGTTACCTTCAGCTTATTAACAAAATTCGATCCACACCTATGTACAAAAAGTTTCAAATAAACTAATCAGTCAATGTGGGTCAGTAGGAGGGTCTCCTTCCTTACTGATCATCTACATGTCTGAATTCTGTAATATACGAGTCAGGAATTCTTCTTTTGACAGGGGTTTGTTGTAAACTTGCAACTGATGACCATTCACAAGTAGTGGTGTCTATCGTTCATCAATTTTATTTATCCTAATTGAACCATTATCATAGATAGTGTCAATTTTGTAAGGTCCCATCCAATGGGTGGTTAACTTACCTTTGAAGTTCTTGAATATGTTGTCATACAATAGGGCCCAATCTCCTTATTGAAATTTTTTCCTTTTGAGATAGTTGTCATGCCATTTTGTTCTATGTTCTTGAATGAGGGTAGTCCTTTGAAGTGCTTCCTACTTGGTTTCATCCAACTCATTAAGCTGCAAGAGTATTTGTTGTTGGGCTTCATCCAAGTTCATGCCAACTTGTATTGCAATCCTGAAGGTTTTGATCTGAAATTCTATAGGGAGAAGCACCTGCTTGCCATACACTAACTCATAGGGTGTATGTCTTGTTGTATTCTTCCAAGTGATTCTATAAGCCCATAAGGCTTCTAATAATCTGTCAGCCCAATCCTTATGGTGCAGTTGTACTGGTTTGGTAAGAATGGACTCAATAACTTTGTTGGTGGATTCTACTTGTCCATTTTCTTGTGGATGATAGGGTGTAGATTTCCTGTGTTTGATTTGGTATTGGTCTGTAACAGCTTTGACTAGATGAGAGGTAAATTGAGTTCCCTGATCAGTCACAATTTCTCGCAGTACACAAAATCTAGTAATGATATCATTAAAAAGGAAATCTGCCACTGATTGTTCACTTGCAGTCGGTAAAGCCTTTGCTTCAACCCATTTAGTCACATAGTCAGTGCATACAAGTATATACTTTTTCTTTTTAGATGCAGAGTTAATGGGCCCTACAAAATCTAATTCCCATTTCTCAAATGGTTCAATAAATAGTTGGCTTGAAGTGACATTTGATCTCGTGCAGTAGGCCTACCCATTCGTTGACATTCATCACAATTGGATACATAGGTTTTAGCATCTCTAAAAATATGGGGCCAGTAGTAATCTGATTGTAGAACTTTGTAAGTGGTCCTTTTATTTGCGAAGTGTCCTCCACAAGTGCCATTATGGTAGGCTTGTAAAATATCATGAATTTCATCTTCCCTTACACATATCCTGATCACCAAATCTGGTCATGTTTTGTAGAGGCAATCATCATGCCACATGTAATTTTCACTTAGTTGAATTACTTTATGTTTTTCTCTAGGAGACAATTTCTGGGGCATCTTCCCTGTCATAAGATAGTTAGAAACATCTGCATACCATAGAGTGAATGTAGAAATAGCAAATAAATTTTCATCAACAAATGTATCTTCTACTGGTGCATTATCTCCCAGATGAATCATTCTAGATAAGAAATCAACCACAAGATTATCTTTACCAGGTCTATCAATAATGTTGATATTAAACTCTTGTAATAATAAGAGCCATCGTGTAACTCTAGGATTTTTTACAGGTTTGTTCATTAAGAATCGGATGGCTGAATGATCAATGTGTATAAAAGCTTGATATCTTGTAATATAGTGTCTAAATTTATTGATATCATGGACTACAACTAGCAATTCTTTTTCTGTGACCGTATAATTAACTTCAGCTGGAGACAGATTTTTACTGACAAAGTAAATAGCATAGGGCACTTGATTTTCTCTTTGTCCAAGGACTGACCCAAGGGTTGTGTCTGAGGCATCGGTACAGATATGAAAGGGAAGGGACCAATTTGGTCCTCTTAATACAGGGGTAGTTGACAATTTATGTTTTATAATTTCAAAAGATATTTGGCATTCATCATCCCACTTAAATTCAACTTCTTTAGATAATAATTTAAATAAAGGGGTAGCTAGGCTTGTAAAATTTGGAATGAATCTTCTATAGTATCCAGCATGTCCTAAAAAGATGCGGACTTCCTTTTGTGAGGAAGGTATTCTGATTTGTGTGATGATATAAATTTTTGTTGGATCAACTCTCATGCTAGAATGGGAAATGTGATGTCCTAAAACAATACCTTCAGTGAGCATCATTTTTTATTTTTCATTACTTAAGGAAAGGTTCGTTTCCTTACACCTAATCAAGACTTTTTCTAAATTGGCCAATGCTTCCTGGAAGTCTTGTCCATGGACTGTAAATTTATCCATGTAGACTTCCACACAATCATTGGTCAAGTCAGAGAAAATGGCTAGGACAACTCTTTGAAAAGTGGTTGGGGCATTACAAAGTCCGAAAGGGAGCACCCTATAAGCATATGTGTCCCAAGGGCAGGTGAAAGTGGTCTTCTTCTGGTCTTCGGGTGCTATTTGTATCTGGTTGTAACCACTAAACCCATCCAAGAACAAAAAATACTTCTTTCCGGACAGGGTATCCAACACCTGAACGATAAATGGTAAGGGAAAGTAATCCCTATAGGTGGCTTTGTTTAACTCCCAAAATTCTACACATATCCTCCACTTACCATTTTTCTTGGGAACTATGACAAGTGGAGATACCCATTGACTATCTGAAATGGGGTATATGAGATGGGCTCGAAGGAGTTTTTGCAATTCCTCTTTTACAATATCTTTAAGGGTTGGATTCATCCTTCGTTGAGGCTGTCTAACTGGTCTGATTTGGTCATTAGTGTAGATATGATGTGTGCATGTGTCAGGGTGAATGCCTTTCATGT
>ML778871.1:986285-1021118 GCA_009831015.1 Picea engelmannii | reverse complement strand
TCTTACATTTATTATATCTAACTACGATAGTGGGCCTTATTTAATAATATAGTGGACCTAGTCCACCTTACATTGAATGACCTCCACTATTATCACTATGGGCCCTCTGGGCCCCCCTACTACCTCTCTAGCTACCTTACAAAAGAAATCACACATCAATCGACAAAGCATAGCATGGGTAGTTCAATAGTCAATATGTTGGTTCTGTTGTGATTCACAATGAACTTCACTAGTTCTTATCCAAGTAGTTTTGACTACTGCTTCCTGTTATCACACAGTTTGTAGTTTAGGTCAAAGGCTAAAGGATAGAGACCAAATTGGCATAACAGGAACCTTCCCCACCCAATGTCACCTCAATGGGGAGGTTCTTTCTGTTTAGGGAGGTTAGCCTAGGGGAGATGTCCTCAACAACCTGGGGTTTTGAAGAGGCTAAGGTATAAAGTCAAGATTAAAGTTTCCCCCTCATAGGTTACCACCAAAGTTAGACAGTCCGGCTAATCAACCAATAAAGAAGTGTATGCCAAAATGAAAACACCTGCCTGGAACACGACAACAATAATACAATATATATGCAGGTTGTAACTCAATGGGTTAGTACTTCAATGACTATTTGCTATCAATTAATAAGCAATGTAAAACAATAGATATCAATGAGGTCAATGTTTTATCAATTAGCTATGGAAAAATCATCAATTCATTAATAACTATCAAGATGATCAAGCTAACAATGTATCCAACCAACACTTTACTCAATAAATGATTCAAATCATCATTTAATTGCTTATATTCAACACTTGTTGTGTCAAGATGAGATAACCAACTGTGACATCAGCCCTAATTAGGTTAGTTTGTTAGTTAGGGTTTCAAAATTTAGAGTTTTGAGAGTGGTTTTGTACACTAGGACTTCAACGTTGGAGGTTAGAGATCAGTGCCTTAGGGTATATGGAGTCAAATAAGATAAGGGCACAAGGTTTTGAAAGGATGAAGACTTAAAGACTAGAGGGAAGGGTTCTAAAGTGTTGTAAAGGCAAGGCCCTAGAATCAAAACCCTAGGGGAAAGAGGCTCACTCTAGTGTTGCTTCAGCAAGGCCTCGTGCTCTTTCCTCCTTCCTTAGGTCAACTTGGCAAAACGACTAGCATAAATGATAAATTTAACCAATGGAAGAGGTGAGAGAAAGTGTTGTAAAGACAAGGCTTTCAAACCCTAGAAGATTATGGCCCTAGGTGTAGATAACCTAGGCCTAGGACGTCACCCCCTTTTCAACCTATAAAATTCAATGCTAGCTTAAGGGAAGAAACAAGATGAGTGTAGCAAAGGCTAGGCTCAATCCTTCTTCTTTAATGGTTGAAATATTTCTCTCTAAGGGGACATGAAACAAGAACCTACTTGTGTGCTTGTTACCTAGGGTTTCAAATCAGCAATTTAATAACAAAATGCAAGAAATTAGACCTACAACCATTCAATTAAGAAGTTTTGCAAGAAAATCACTTACATACGATGAAGAAAGCATGTGCAAACCCTAGTTGTAAACCTTCCTTGGAGAGAAATGCCATAAGATGCAAAAAAAAATCCTTCCAATAACAAGTGTGCCTCGCTTAGAAAGAAAATATACCCTAGGAGGGTGCAAAAATCAGACCTCACAAGTGTGAGTGAGTTGTGTTATGTAAAAATGAGGGAAAAACATCCTCAATATATAATATCTCATGACCTTTAATTAAATTAGGTCATTAAAAATAGTTGACAAGGATAATAACCAAAAATCATACTGTTTTACATTAAACTATTAAATGAAACCCTAAATGAGCAATAAGCAAGACATCGAGCCCTTTTGAGGGAGACGTTGGCCCTTTTTAGGGAAAAAAGCAGCACAAGATGACAAACGTTGGCCCTCTTTGGGCCTCCAAACTTTGCCACACATGCCAAAATTCTCTGTCAAGGTGCCATACACTGGAGGTGATGTCATGGCTCCTAGATGACATCTTGGGGCATCATAAAGGACACGTTCCACCTGTAGTGGGTCAACCCCCCTAGGATGGGCTCAACCAAAGCGTCTTGGATGAAAACATCCTTCTTCGTCTCTCGTGCAAAGGCTCGACCAATCATTGTCCTGTCTCTACCCCTGATGAGGTCCCAACAACCATTTGATGGACTCTTCAGCCCCATGGAGGTCCGAACTAATCATCTCCCCATGTGTACCGGTCCACTTGGTACATGTCCATCGAGCATGGTCCTACACATCAAAAACTTCGCCCTCCATGGGCTCATTAGTCCTAGGGATCATAGCAATGCTAATCATATTTAATCATTAATTTTATCAAATGCATGCATAAAACCCCTAGCATATCATCCAATAGCTCAAAGACATTACAATGATCTATTATACAAAGATGAAGAAAAAGACAAAATTCCCTATTTGGCCAGCATCCATAAGAAAAGGAAAGTTTCCAGAGGATATCATCTAAGACATGTAACATGAGGTGGTGTGGTCAAAGGATGTCCAGACATAGTGAAAGACAGGGGTGATATTATTCGTGGGTGCCTTTGTAGGAGGCGAGTTGTACCTATCATGGATGCAATTCTTTCCAAGCCATTTATTTCCTTTATTCTTTCTTTTCTTTATTAATTTTTCTTTCTTTTTATTTCAAGGTCTAACTAGAGGACACTTCCTTGGCATGGTGACCAGAGCTGACAGTGTTACCCACAAGTACTTTCACAGAGATGATAAGGCTGGCTCGTGATGAGACCCCCTTTCCCTTGGCCATGCAACCAAAGGTCACTTCCCTGGCATGGTAACCAAATAATGGCAATGTCATACTGCTAGGTACCCATGAAAATAATGGGCTAGCTCATGATGAGACCCCCCATCCTCTTGGTTAGGTCTTGTTTTGTCATTTTTCTTTGGGTCCCTCTTGTTTCTTATTGAGAGGCTTTTTATTTCCTTCTCGGGGATCCCTAGGCGAGGCATCTCCAGGTTTTATTTTTTATGGATTTTATCTCTTACCAGTTGATTTTACCTCCTGGGCCTTTAGCCCCTTCTTCCCACAAGATAAGGTGTTACCCCACAAACAGGTCATCTTAATGTCTAGACTAGGGGAATGGGATAAATGAGTGGGAGATAAGATGTAAGAATGATGATATGATGGGAGCAGACGATGGATCTTCAAAATCCTCCCTGGTGGCTAATTGAAACCTATGGGTACAAGCTTGCTAGGGTACCCTGCCAATCCCCCCAACCTTTGTTAAGTGGGTTAATGTAAGATCCAAGAAGTCGTCAGAAATGAAAGAAATTTGATGCATATATTTGAAGGTTGGAATGATCAAATATGACACATACCATGGTACCTGGACCAATTACCTCATGGAGCAAGATTCTTCTCCAATACAAGTCCAAGTCGAAGGTGATGGATGCTGCTGCTGCTGACAGGACAAGTCTAATGAAGAAGAAGAAAGATGGGCCCTCCAGGGCCATGCTCAGGTCAATCCTGCTCTCAGTACTCCATGTCTAGGACCTATGGGCCTCAAGACATGATCTCCTAGTTATCCCTAGAAATCGAGGATAACACTTTCAACATCTATGATCACTCAGGGAAATCAAATTCATGAGAACAGAAACATGGCATATGCACAAATAGAGAAATTAAAGATCTCTAAGCAATTATAGAATGGAAATCTTAATCTAATCTATACTGCTATCATCTAACAGAGTTAAAGCTTTAGCTAATTAAATGTTTATACTACTAAAGACAAATACTAATGCTAATCTACAAAGAGGATGACCTTTGTTGGGAGGTGGGCCTTTGCTTCTTCAATAGGTCAGCTATTGAAGTCTACATGAAGCTTTCTTTTGACACGCACATTACTCTCACTCACATTTTAGAACATAAAATCATACTTTCGTTAACAACTCAGCTCATACTCAATCATGGATAATCAAAATATGGAGATAAAATGACATTCTATTAATCTTCACTACGAATATGTTCTATGCTATCATACGCTGCTTTACATATTGGTGATATGCTAACTCTCCTACTCCCTCTACCATCCTTGACATGACTATTTAATAGTTTGAATCATGAAACACAAGGAGGCAAAGTGATTTGCAAATCAATTAGTTGTTAAGTTCAATCATTCGGTTACATCTTTAGCTTCATCCTCATGACACGAAGTGCATGAGGATGAGGCAATCAACAAACTGTTCTTATCATAGCCTTGCTAAAACAAATAAACGTCCACCAATTGTCTTAGACAATATTTGGAACTCAACTTAGTGCATTAGGCTCTTCCATATTAGTACTGGATCATAACAGGTGGATGGTACCGGATCATAATAGTGTGTGTCCGTTGGTACCTGATCATAACAGTGTGTGTTGGTACAGGATCGCATCAGATGATATTTTAGTACCAGATGCAGTCAACAGTAGTCTTGGTGCGCAGGTACCAGATGGCTGAGCTGGTACAAGAACGCTAGACATCTAGAGGTCAAAGATTCACATATGACAAATCGAGCATTAGTACATGAAATATTTAATTCCTTAACTCAATAAACAACAAAATGCATGAATTAACCATACTTTACCTTATGACCTTATTACTGGAAAATGGTAGCACTCTTATCATTCACTCAAGATTTAGGTAGTCCAAAAAGGTATAGGTGAAGAGTATAATAGGGTAATGGGGATGTCAATTTCAGGTCTCAATAGTACTCCCTCTACAAGGAAAAAATGTCTTCCTGGAAGAGTGACTAAGATAATTGAATTCGCTAGTGTTGATGCACATATTAAAACATATTTTCCATATTTCCACCAATGCCATCTCTTTACCCTTTTTTCCACCAATACCATCACTTTTACTTCGGAATGGTTCATCATTTAGTCAAAAAAGACAAAAGATATCCATATCAAGACAAATTATGGAAAACGTATCTTATTGAAATAGGTTAGGAATGTTTTAGAGATGTGCACAAGTATTATCTCTATACGATGATTGGATGATGAAGGTTGTTCCATAAGATTTTGAAAGGGTGGCTAGAAAATTAGTAGAGGGGAATTACTCATTGCTAAAGGATCCAAGACGGTAACGTTGTATACATTAAGAGAAATAGAATAGAAATAAGATGTGGTTGTTTTTACAGGAGAAGAAATCTCAATAGATTTATGGCATAAGCATCTAGGTCACATGAGTGAGAACAATCTCTGAATCCTTGCTGGAAAAAAATACTTTCAGGTTTGAAGTCCTATAATCTTGATTTTTGTGAGCATTGTATATATGGTAGGAAACAAAGGGTTTCATTTATTAGAATTGGGCATGAACGAGAATAGATATTTTAGAATTTATACATTTTGATATGTTTGGGCCAGTAAATATTAATTCATTGGGAGGATCCTCATACTTCGTCACATTTATAGATGATGCATATAGGAAAGTTTGGGCCTACCCTATGAAAAGAAAAGGTGAGTTATTCGAGATATTTTAGAACTTTCATGTTGTTGTTGAGAGATAAACTAATCAATTTCTCAAGTGTTTGAGGATGGATAATGGTGGGGAATATTTCTCCAATGCATTGAAAGAGTATTGTAACATGTTTGGCATAAAGCATGAAAATACCGTTACTCTTACTCAACATAATGGTATTGCAGAAAGATTGAATCACACTATCATGGAGAAGGTGAGGAGTATGTTGTAAAATTCTAGATTGGAGGAGCATTTTTGGGCAAAAGTAGTGAAGATAGTTTGCTACTTGATAAATCGATCTCCTACTACAACCTTGGATGGGTAAAAAGGTAAATTATTCTCACCTAAAAGTATTTGATTGTGAAGCATTTCTACATATTCCCAAAGATAATAGAACTAATCTAGATGATAAATCCATGAAGTGTAATTTTTGGGATATGCAAATGGTGAGTTTGGTTACCGAATGTGGGATCCAGTTAACAAAAATGTTATTAGAAGCATGGATGCCATACTTAATGAGTTATAAATGTTTAAGAAGTATACAGGTAATATGGAAGTCAAGAGAGTTGTTGATGGGTCTGTTGAAAAACAAATGGATATTCCATAGTTGCAAGAAAATGGGAAACATATTCAAGAGCAAGTTAAACAACAAATGGAAAATAATGAAAAACAACAAGAATAGATTGTACAACAACCATTGCAAGAAGTCCAACCTAAAAATGAACCACCAAAATTGGTCTGCAGATCTATTGGGCCTCACAAGCCTTCACAAAGGTATCCTTCCTCAAATTATATTTTGTTGATTAATGAAGGTGAACCTGATTGTTTTCAAGAGGTTTGTAAAGTTGATAATAAAAAAATAATGGAAGAAAGAAATGGAGGAAGAAATGGGGTCCTTGTTGGAAAATGAAACATGGGATTCAGTGAAGCTTTCAAAAGGAAGAAAATCCCTACAAAACAAATGGGTGTATAGGATTATGCATGAGGGAAAAGGGAAAAATGAAAGATACAAGGAAAGGATGGTGATGAAATGATTTTCTCAAAAGGAACATATTGACTTCATTGAAATATTATCCTGTTGTTAAGATGTCATCCATTAGAATCATTCTTGGTCTTGTTGTTGCTTTATATTTGGTGTGTGAAAACTTAGATGTAAAGATAACCTTCCTTCAAGGTGAATTGGAAGAATATATTTTAATGGAGAAACTAGAAGGCTTCAAAATAAAAGGAAAAGAAAACTTGGTCTGCAAGTTGAGGAAGAACCTCTATGGACTAAAGAAGTCACCTCACCAGTGGTATAAGAAATTTGATTCAGTTATGTTGGAACATGGATTTAAAGGAATAGAGGATGATCATTGTGTCTACATCAATAGGTATGGTAATGAAAAGTACAATATATTATTTCTATATGTGAACGACATGCTAGTGATTGGGAATAATAAGAATATGATTAACAAGTTGAAAAAGGACATGGGAAACTTGTTTGCAATGAAATATTTGGGTCAAACACAACAAATATTGGGTGTGAAAATCATGTGTGACAAAAAGGAGATAAAAATGTGGCTATCACAAGAAAAATATATCAATAAGGTTCTTGATAGGTTCAATATGAAGGACACCAAACTAATTGGTACACCCCTTGCATCCCACTTCAAACTAGGTGCTAATTGTTGGACACACTGACCACACTAAGAGGGGGGGGGGGTTGAATTAGTGTAGGACTCTTTCTATTCCTTTAAAAAACAACTTGGTTAACAATCACCATTTACGCATCATTCATTACTTTTATTTATAACAAGTTTTATGTAAACATATCTCAACAACAAACATCATCAATAACCATCACCACAAAAACCACAAGGAACACAAGATATATGTATACGTTTCTTTATATTACAGACTACAATCCTTGTGGGTTTCTCAACAACAACTGAATAGAGAAACAACTCCACAAGAGCACCAAATCTCAATGCAAGACTCAACCTGGAAAACTCAACACCAACTGAAAAGAGGAATCAATCCTCAATAGAAACCAATCTGTCAACAGGTGTGTGACCTATTTATATTGCAAATCATGTATGTACGTGACCTACCTATATTGCAACATGCGTATGTTCTACAGAAGACCGTTCCTGTTACTCAACATAATGGTACTACAGAAAGAATGAATCACACTATCATGGAGAAGGTGAGGAGTATGTTGTCAAATTCTAGATTGGAAAATAATTTTTGGGAAAAAGTAGTAAAGATTGTTTGCTACCTGATAAATCGATCTCCTACTACAGCCTTGGATGGTGTCCTTCTCAAATACGTTTGGACAGGTAAAAAGGTAAATTACTCTCACCTAAAAGTATTTGATTGCGAAGAATTTGTGCATATTCCCAAAGAGAATAGAACTAATCTAGATGATAAATCCACGACGTGTAATTTTTTGGGATATGCAGATGGTGAGTTTGGTTACCGATTGTGGGATCCAGTTAAAAAAAAAGTTATTAGAAGAATGGATGTCATACTTAATGAGTTATAGATGTTTAAAAATTCTACGTGTAATATGGAGGTCAAGAGAGTTGTTGACAAGTCTATTGAACAACAAATTGATATTCCATAGTTGCAAGAAAATGGGCAACGTATTCAAGAGCAAGTTAAACAACAAATGGAACATAATGAAAAACAAGAAGAAGAAATTGTACAACAACCATTGCAAGAAGTCCAACCTGAAAATGCACCACCAAAATTGGCCCGCAGATCTACTAGGCCTCACAAGCCTTCACAAACATATCCTTCCTCAAATTATATTTTTTTGATTAATGAAGGTGAACCTAATTGTTTTCAAGAGGTTTGTAAAGTTGAGAATAACAAAAGAATGGAAGAAAGAAATGGAGGAAGAAATGGGGTCCTTGTTGGAAAACGAAACATGGGAGTCAGTGAAGATTTCAAAAGGAAGAAAATCCCTACAAAACATATGGGTGTATAGGATTAAGCATGAGGGAGAAGGGAAAAATGAAAGATACAAGGAAAAGATGGTGATGAAAGGATTTTCTCAAAAGGAAGGTATTGACTTCACTGAAATGTTCTCTTATTGTTAAAATGTCATCCATTAGAATCTTCTTGCTCTTGTTGTTGCTTTAGATTTGGAGTGTGGAAACATAGATGTAAAGATAACCTTCCTTCAAGGTGAATTGGAAGAATAGATTTATATGGAGCAGCCATAAGGCTTAAAAATAAAAGGAAAATAAAACTTGGTCTACAAGTTTAAGAAGAGCCTCGATGAACTAAAGAAGGTACCTCACCAGTGGTATAAGAAATTTGATTCAGTTATGTTGGAACATGGATTTAAAAGACTAGAGGATGATCATTGTGTCTACATCAAGAGGTATGGTCATGAAAAGTACATTATGTTATTGCTATATGTGAATGACATGTTAGTGATTGGGAATGATAAGAATATGATTAACAAGTTGAAAAAGGACTTGGGAAGCTTGTTTGCAATGAAATATTTGGGTCCAATACAACAAATATTGGGCATGAAAATCATGTGTGACAGAAAGGAGATAAAAATGTGGTTGTCACAAGAAAAATATATCAAGAAAGTGCTTGATAGGTTCAATATGAAGGAAACCAAGCTAGTTGGTACACCCCTTGCATCCCACTTCAAACTAGGTGCTAATTTTTGGACACAATGACCACACTAAGAGGGGGGAGTGAATCAATGTAGGCATCTTTATATTCCTTTACAAAACACCTTGGTTAGAAATCACCATTTACTCATCATTCATTAATTTTATTTATAAAATGTTGTATGTAAACATATCTCAGCAACAAATATCATCAATAACCATCACCGCAAGAACCATAAGGAACACAAGATATATGTATAAGTTTCTTTTATATTACGGACTACAATACTTGGGGGTTTCTCAACAACAACTTAATAGAGAAACAACTCCACAAGAGTACCAACTCTCAATGCAAGACTCATATTGCAAAAATCAACACCAACTGAGAAGAGGAATCAATCCTCAACAGATATCAATATGTCATCATGTACGTGACCTATTTATATTGCATCTTGTGTATGTGCGTGACTTACCTATTCTGCAACATGCTTATGTATGCACTCTATCCCACTATCAGCCTGCATACACCTTCATAAAATAGGTTTTTTGAAACTTCACAACTTCTTCCCTTTAGATTCTTCCTGGCTCTGTCACATCCACTTGTGACCTATCACTACAAACTGCCTATCACTTCCCAATCTATACCATAGCCAAAAAAAAAACCATATCCAATACTATCCAACAACCTATGCATTCTCCTCAACCATACACCATCACAAAACATGGATAGCTCTCTATCAGAACAGAACTGAAATACTCAACCAACCAACTACCATATTTAAACAAAAACACAACCATACAAAGAATGCCTCAAGTATTCACCATACCATGAGAAAATCAAGACAATATTTACCCATACCAAAATGTCTGTAGTAGATCTGAACCTGCAAAATGTTGATCCAGAACTTGCTTCGGACTTCAGGAACCTGGCACCAACACTTACTCAAGTCCTACATGTCTTTCCCAACTGTACATGCCCTTTCCTCCTTCATCACACATATGTACATGCCCTAGCTCACTACATCCCACGTATGTACGCACTCTGGCTCACTGTAGCCCACATACACCTTCAGAAACTAGGGATTTTGAAACTCTAAAACTTTCACCATCAAGATCTCAGGCTTATAGAACTTTTGATGCAACCATGAGTATCTGTAAGGAGTATTTCACCAAAATAGATCTTCCATGTGCACAAGATATTCACACATAAGAGACCCTTTCTATATTATTTATACTTCTCCAAGTATCTTCTTCTATGGTTTATCATCTAACCCACTTCAACCAACTTCCTTCTTTTGGGGCTATCCCACTTCTAACCACTTGTCCACTTCTAACCCATTTTGCTACAAATAGTAAATTCTCTACTTCTAGTTGAAACTAAATTATTTTTAATTGTTTTCTTGTTGCATCCACTTAACCCATGATTAACCACTTTGACTAGTCAACTTTCTTCTAGTATCTTCTAGAATAGTTTGACTTCTTTGACCTTCTAGGGGATTCTAGACAACACATGAGGGTTCTCCAAATTCATATGGCCATAACTCTCTAACCGTGAGGAGTTATGTGATGCTCCACATATCACTAGAAATTCTATGAAAAGAACTATCCATATGGAATAGTCTCACTGAAAAATTCAATGATATCCATTACATTATTCATCAATCAAACTTGGGTTCCCTAACCACACTGCTAGGATGACTCAACCACTTAACCATTTGGACTTCACAAACCATCTTCCCATGAGGGATTTCACCATAAGGGGACCACTTTGGATTTCATCCATTTGATACTTCTTATCAACAATTATAAGACAACAATAGTCAACCTTTACATCAACCCATCTATACATCAATCCATATGGAACATTAACCCATGAAAACACATATATACATCAATCCATCTGGAACATTAACCCATGAAAATGCATCACTGTGACACCTTATGACATTATTCCTCAGACACTAATTACATATATGATAATATGATCCAACAATCAATACATAAATAATACTAGACAAGACATCAACTATTTTACATCAATCCTTTGATATCAACAACAACACACTACAATAATCTCCCCCTTTGGCATTGATGGAAATACCAACATTGATGTCAACACAAATCATTGATGAAAACATGTTGTTGGCATAGAGGCAGACCCATGGTTCAACGCTACAACAATGTACCAACAAAACCCTAACTACAGGCCCTTTTGGAAACACCTGCGAAGCAGATGAAGTCTCACCTGAGTTAGAGGTAGGGAGGTTGTAGGAATCAAGTGTCTACAAACTAGCTGGGACACTAATATGTGATGAAAATAATTAAAATAGCACTTAGAAGTTATCGTTCATTAATATTTAACCCTTATTCACATCATAGGTAAAAACCCTAATTACAGAACAACGTAGTATTCAACAAGATCTAACACATCCAAGCACTTAGCACCTAGAAATAAATCAGATCTAGAATTCATTCATATCACTAAGAACTAAACATTCATCGAGAATAATTCACTAAGAAAATAAATACATAAGAACGTGAACAACATATCATACAACACCATAACATAGGATATACATGGTTCACCCCCAGTGTGGGGCTACGTCCACCAACTCTTCGTCTTCTTTATTACCTTCTTTCAATCTTCTTACATTCACATAGTTGCAAAGCCAACTCTGCATAGGAGAAGAGATTTGCGTGCACCTCACCAGATCCTCCTTCCCCAAGTTAGGTCCAAGCACCAAGCCTCTTACACAATCTGTGAAAAAATCACTACAAGTCATTTGCACTTAGCTCAACAAGTCTCTACATACGGTATGCACAAAGCATTCACAACTATTTGCACTTAGCTCACTGGCTTACAACTGACTCTTCTTACATTGCCTAACTACTTATTTATACATTACCAAAAGGGGCCTAAAAATGGGTAAACCCATGGGTCGATATCCCATACCCGTTACATAAACTTTAAACCCAAAAATCCCACAAAAAGGGGTCGCAATCCCGCAATATATTCTTTGCCTGGGCACTCTGTATTCGACCAGCCTATCGAAGTCCCAAAAATGGTCAAACATGACCAAGGTTCTACAAAACTGGGTTGAGGGCCAAAAGGCCCCCAAAATGCACCTATGACTCGTCCCAAGTCACTCTAATATGGGAAACTCTTCTTCGAAGGCCTCAAAATTGGCTCGAGCTGCCTCGACTTGTTGTTTCTCTTGGGCTTCCTTCTCGGCGAACTCTTGAATGAATCTCTTAGTGACATTCTAAGCATTGTTCCACTGTGGTGATCACTTGTTCCAATTGTGCACCTCATCCCTTGATCTCCTCAAAGAGTGTGCATGCTTCATCCTGTACTGGTTGGAGTCTCTAGGTCACTTTCATGACTCTTCTCTAGATGGCATGGGCATGCTACTGAACTGTGCACTTTTCCTGTGACCTTTTCATCTTCTCAACCACTGAAAGAAGTTCCAGTTGCGCTTGCACTATTGATGCTTGTTTCTTCGCCTCCAGGATATGTGCTTCTAATGTTCTTAGTTCTGGGTCCTATGAAAAGTGCTCATAGTTCTGTGCACTTCAATTGTTGAGTTGCTTGCACTCTAATGCCAATTCCTTGATTCTTTCGACTGTGCTCTAGGCAGTTTCTTCCCTATGATATCTCACTTCCTGTAGAGTGCTTGACACTGCTTGCAATTCCAGTTATGTGACTCTTGTTTGAAGTTGTTGAATGGCTTCAAAAATATTCCCTACTTGGCTTTCAATTGTCTCTTCTTCCATCTGTTCTAGGCCTAGCATGGAGCGAAGTTCTCTAGTTACTTCTTCTTGAAGTCAAATCTCCTCTGCGAGAAGCTAATATTTCTCTCTCTGGAGCTGTTCTTTTTCCTCTGCAAACTTCACATGGAGGTCATCTTTCTCTTGTTGTACAACCCAAAGTTGCTCTAGGGCATCCTCCTTTGCTTGCTTCAAGGCCTCTGTGTCTTGTTCTTTTTCTTCCTGTACTTGACAAAGGCGAGCCTATGTTGCATCTTCTAGTCTATGTAGTTGGGTAGGCTCATCTCCCAGTTTGACACCTTCTGATGATGATAGTGCAGTGGAAATTGCGCGGTTGGAATAAAGGGCTTGTTGTACCCCTTTCATATCTACTTCAATCCAGTTATACATTGTCTCTTGTTTGGATTCGCTTCACTGCAAAATGTCCTCAAAGGTATCTGATACAGTGATGATGATGAGGTCAATATCATCCATCGTAAGTGTTGGACGTTAACCAAGTTTTGGAGAACTTGGGTCATGTTTTGGGACTTCGAAAGGCTGGTCGAAGGAAGAGTACCCAGGTGAAGAGGAGATCGTAGGATCTCAACCCCCTTTTGTGGGATTTTTGGGTCTAGGGTTTATGTAACAGGTATGGGATGTCAGCCCATGGGTGTACCCATGCTTTGGCCCCTTTTGTAATGTATAAATCGATATCTAGGAAATGTAAGAAGTAGTTACTGGTGGCCTATGGCTTCGTTCTAAGGTTATCTAAGTGATATCAATACTTATATCTATGTGATTGAGTTATCTTTGTACATACTGTGTGTTGGGGACTTGCAGAGCAAAGTGCAAGTGATTGTAAGAAGGCTATGTGCCTAGATCTACTCGAGGAAGGAGGATCTGGTGAGTTGCGCGCATATATCATGTCCTATGTGGATTTGACCCCGTGGCTCTGTGCATGTAATAATATTGAAGAAGATAATAAAGAAGAAGAATAAGAGTTGGTGGACATAGCCCCACGTTGGGGTGAACCACATATATCCTATGTTATGGTTGCTTTGTTTGATTGATGTGATTTATTATTAGTGTTGTTATATTTATGTATGTTAGATGCATCTGATATAGTATCTTTGTGCTTATTGATGTAAATGAATGTTATAAATGATCTAATTCTATGTGCTAAGTGCTTGGATGTATTAGATCTTGTTGAATACTCTGCTGCTCTGTAATTAGGGTTTTACCTGCGATGTGAATAAAGGGTTAAATACTAATGAATGATTAACTGCTAAGTGCTCTATTAAGTACTGTGATCACATATCTGTGTCCTAGCTAGGTTGTAGACACTTGAGTCCTGCAACCACCCCTACCTCTACCTTGGGTGAGACTTAATCTACTTCGCAGGTGTTGCCGAAAGGGCCAGTAGTTAGGGTTTTGTTGGTGCATTGTTGAAGCGTTGAACCCTGGGTCTGCCCCTGTGCCAACAAATGGTTCTTATTGTCGGGACCTGAAACTGTGATTGCTGGGAAATGAAGAAAAGAGAAAGCTCTGTGTGTAGATCTGTTTCCCTAGTGTGCAGTATTCTACTCGACTTGCAAAGCTCTGTTCTAAGAAGAGAAGTATGATCTAAAGAAAAGAGGTAAGATCTTAAAGATTTGTGCTCTGATAAGAGGTAAGATAAGTGGAAATTTTTGTTTCAAAAGAATGGATCTAGATATGTTTGATAGATTTGGTCCTAGTCTAAAAACTAGGGCACAACTCTAAGAAAGAAGATATGATATGAATAGATCTGATAGAAATCATGAGAGACATGTTATTCCTATGCATAGAAAGAATTGTTGGACTAACAAATGGATGTAGGATCCTAGAAAGAATTTTTTGCAGGTACATCATTGTGATCCCAGTGCGCATTACAGGAAAGTTTGGGGATCGTTCAAGAGAAAGAGAGGATTGACTCTTTGTTATAGTTGCAGAAGATCGGGATATATTGCTAAGGAATGCCCTAGTAGAAACCCTATTTTTATTTGTTGTAAATTTGCGGATCATGAAGTTTTGGATTTCCCTAGAATGATTGCTAAATTTGAAAACATGAACATGAGACAAGAAAACCTTGAGGAAGACCAAGAGGCTAAGAATATGCTAAAAAACCAGAAAGAATCAGAGGCTATATTATTACAGATGAAAGAAACATTGAATGATCATAGAGACACCAGTTTATCAAAGATCTTAAAAGAGAAAGAGTGCATAGAAACAAGAATATGAGACTTTGACATAGACTGTGTATTGGATGCAGAAACACAGGTGAATATCATGATAGAAAATACTTGGGAAATCTTAGGAAATCATGCTATGGTTCCTTCATTAGGAGGAATAAGATTGTTTAAAGGAAAGATCATAACCCTATGTGGAAGACTTGCCCATGTACCTATGATTTCTCATGAATCATCCACAGAAGAAGAATTTGAGGTCATTAGGTTTGTTGAGAGAAGCAACCCCTTTGCACTCTTGTTAGGAAAGAATTGGATTGAGAAAGATCACATCCGAAGGAAAGAAGAAGAGGAAGCTCTATAACAAAAAAATCAAGAATTAAGGGATTTCATGGCTAGAAGAATAACACACTTAATAGAAGAACAAGAGGATAAGTCGAAGCAACTGAGAGCCAGAAACCTACCTATCGAAGTTGAAAAAATGTAGGAAGACTTGAAGAACCTATCCATACAAAAAAGTAGAACACCTACTCCAGAACGAGAAGAAGTATTACCCTTGAACCCTATGAAAGAATATCACCAGTGTGAAGTTACTATGTTAAAAGAAGATAAGAATAAAAATGGAAAGAGGAACCCAGTAACTCAGATCACATAAAAGAAGGCTAGAAAGCTCAGCAAGAAGAAACATAAGTTAGAAAAATTACAAGAATTTCTAGAGGGGACTTCGCAGAAAGAAGGTTTACATAACTTGAACCGCATCAGGATATCAGAACAACGCAAACTAGCACTTCACCATGGCGAAGCAATATGACCATTAGAGGCGTCTCGACCATTAGACCGATGCTCCAGAACGGCTAGAAATGCAGTTATGGCCGGAAAGATTGCCATTATACCATTGGGACCCTACCATAATGGATGGAATCACATTGACTAAGGCATTCTGTAACACACCCAAGACGGGTAAAATTTTTTGCTCCTCTTCACAGAAACAAATTCTCTCTCTCTACGGATTCTATTTGAGACAGTCAGGAACTGGCTCGGCCTTTTGGTCAAGGATCCTTGACTCCCGCAGCCAAATAACTCTCTAAGACCTTGATAGTCTCATTCAGAAAACAATCATAGGACCTTCTGACTACCTGGTGTTGGACTATGGGTACTTGCAACCTTATTCTTAACACCTTTGAACACCTTAGCGTACTTAGGCACTAGATCTATCGGTTAAGCCCTCCCTTTAATCTGACCAAGCCTATGACCAGTCGCCTATTTGAAGGGTACATCGCAATTTCATAGTTCACGACTTCTACATGTGAGTCACTCTAACTCTCCCGACTCCCAAAATCCCAACAGGAGCCTAGCATGTGCTAGTCCCTCGGTTCTCCTTCACTGATGTGACCCTTCATTGTGATTATGGGCCAGTCTTTCAAGCGCATCACAATTTAGCATTTCATGAATTTACATCTCATCTCCCTAGACAATCAATGTTCTAGATCTCTCCTCAATCCGATGGCTCAGATCAAATCCCAACTTTGCATATTGCGAGTTCACAGAACTCTTGCCTCTGATTTCTCGAGTCATGAAATCCCGACAAGGTCAAATCTATGGTTCAGTTTCCTCCTTCGATCAACAGTTGTGATCGTTTCGTGAATTCTCACTTCGTGAGTTCTCATGTCTCTATGTTATAACCCTAAATTGCACCACACATGCTTACCTGGCATCAGGCCAACTCATATCCCTTCTTTGCCAAAGCACTACTGAACAACTCTTCTAAAAACTCCACGCTATTTGGCCCACTACAGCCTACGTGGATCTACAGTGTCCACGCTACCCACTACAACCTGCGTGGACCTTTAGAAGCACAAAAAAAGGAAAGTTGCCAATGGAACAAAAAACTATGGGTGAGTTAACTGAAACTCCTAGCCATGCATGACCGAGGGTTCGTCCAAATACCTAGCTCCTTCTAGCCTATAAAAGAAGGGGTAGGGGTCCCATTTGGAGGAGGAAAAATATAGCAAAGAAACTCTGCCCATTTATGTATTCCCATTGTCCCAACCCTTTAGCCTTTCCTAGTGCCAAAGGATATTCAAAGCAAAGCAGTTGGAGGACAGAAGAAGAGGAGCCCAGGATTAGGTTCGAGGAGCGGTGGCCGGTCTCAAATTTTGTAAGTTGACTCATTCTAAGTAATGAAGAGAATGCTTTTCCCATCCCAATTCATGAACTGTTTATAGTTTGATCAGTATATGTTTGGATTTCTAACCCATTAGTATATAAGTAGTATGCATTCATAGTTGTTTCTTGTCTTAGATGCAAGTCAGCTTTGGAAGGAGTATTTCAAACAAGTAATCGAGCACAACGGAGGATCGACATCAAATGCTAGGAACAAGGTAGGTTGATCTTTCCATGCATTTACTAAGACAAGGGGATTTAAATCTAGGGATGAAGGTAGAAAGTAATTTATATTCAGTCATATCTGCATGCAAAGTCCAAACTCTATTTGCTAGTCCATAGGGTGATTTTCCCCAACGACAAAATTGGCGACCATATTGGGGAAACTCTCTAGGGTTCCTGGAATTTTATTTAGTTTTTGGGTAGTTTTACAGACTAGTTTTTCTTGCCTGTTTTTTCTTTTAGTTTTTGTAAGGTCTGAGCTAGCAGGGAGTCTGGTTTTCCATACCAGCTTTCCTTGTCTTTTTCTTGACTATGTTTTTTGGGACCCACAGAGGTACACGCAGTCTGCACAAGGTCTGCATGCATGTACCCGTGCCCTACCCTCTTACATCCCACGTGTGAATGCTAGTTGTAGAAGTAGCAGTAGCGTGTAGAGTTCAGAGAACTTCAGAGGCAATCATCCTCTTCCCTGTCAGAATCACACATTCTCAGGGGGTTTTCTGCAATTCTGTTTGAGTCTTGTTTGCTACCAGTCCTATCTCAGATTGTTTTTTCCTTATCATTTTTTTCCTTGCGTTATTTGTTTTTACGTTAGAAAGGGTGTCCAAGCCTTCAAGGGATCCTGGTTATCAATATCAGTGGTCTCTTCCTGGTTTGGTCTGTCTGTTTTAATTTTTTCTCAGAGTTTAGATATACACGTGGCCTATACAAGGTCATCCTGCATGTACATGCCCTCTGTCTCTATCCAGCGCGTGTTCGCATGCATGTTGTCAAAGTGATAGTCATGTGCTTGTACAAGATACTTGTTGTTGAGGGTAAGACATCCATCCTTTCCCTTGATAAGAATTATTTCTCTCAGGTGTTTGAATCTCTGTCTGAGCAGTCAGTAGATTAGGATTAATATTACCCTTAGCTTGCTTTTTCTCATTTAAAAAGTTATCAGAAAAATAAAAGAATTTTCACGGTTTTTAGACAAGTGTGAGAGTCATTTTCTTTTAAAAAATTTCTAGTGTGTGATTTTTCTTTAATCTAATTCTTTTGTGATCTGTGATTAGGCCAAAATTGTTTTTCTTGGTTTTTGCTTGTCGATATTTTTCCTTTCTTACTTTACTAGCATTTAAAATAAAATAAAAATCTCTTTTCATTTTCTTGTTTGGTTGAAGAGTGTGTTTCTGCATTATTAGCCAGGGAAAAGTCTTTTATTTCATAAGTTTTTGCATTTTACTTAGATCATAAGTAGCTCATAGTTGAGTGAAATTCCTTTGAGTTTGTTGTCCAAAATCTTAGAAAAATTAAAAATATTTCTTCTGAAAAGTTGTTGAAATTTTGCATTCAGTAAAAGTTTTGTTTCCAGCTTTTTGTATTTATTTTTTTCTTTCATATTTTACACATCATCAGTTTCACCTTCATACCCCTTGACGTAAGACAAATCCATAAAATTAACGCTAAATTTAAAATCTTCTAGACTTTTATGTTTGTAGAGTTCACAAACTAGTTCAGGACTAGGACCTTGGATTAGGTTGGAGAGGAAACTCTTCAAGCCCATTTTCAAATCAAACATTGGAGTCTGAGATAGGGAGTGTCTAAGTCCAGTGTCTTGAAATTTATCCGGGACCCCCCTCTAACACAAGGGATAAAAACGAGGTCGCGTGCGGAAAGGTAGCAGAGATAACCCCTCCAAAGCTGGACCAATCGTAGTGGAGAACACATATAGAGGGCTTGTTTTGGGATTCCGTCATTTGCATTTTCCATGGGGCTTCGTGGGTCTCTAATCCATTCGAGGTCCTCAGTTGTCTTCCAGAACATTTGCTCTCGATACCCTTGACAGGTTTGAGGCTTGATACCCTGCTCATTGTGGTCTACCCGACTTTCAACTGTACCTGCTTGGTGACTGTTCGCGCGTTGGAAACCTAGTTGCCAATATTTTTAGGGACATACACAAGTGACTGCAGGGGTATACCACGGTACCTAGGATAGACATCGGTCCATGCTTTGTAGAGTATACCCAGAGGGTGCTTCCGTGTTCGATTTGCACTTGCACCGGTAAGTTGCTCTAGTGTTGGCTATTGTAACTATTCTTCCAATTAATTCAGTGTTTTCTTGTCTTATCTTCTAGGGATCTTTTTTAGTGTGTGTTACTTTTGAACGTTTAGAATACCTTAGCATGTCTTGGATCTTCTCACATAGTGGAGGATCCTGAGCTCTGTCAGTCACGAAGGCTTCTTGGCCTACCTCCGGTTACATTGGAGCTACCCCCGCCACCATTAAGGCGAAAGCTAGACCAACAAGGGTCTTTTGAAGCAACCGGGTTACAAACCATTGTGCCCGAACAACCCCTGGAGGAATCGACCATTTTGGACCTTGAAGAAACTGCTCTTGGCCCGATTGAAACCCCAACTATTGATTTCTTGGCACCTTTTATTGTACCAATTCAATTTCACGAGCGCTAGACAGTGTTGCACACAACAATGGAAACAAATGTTGTTATTCCTTCTAGGAAATCTTCAATTCCCACCACGGTTGTCACCATAGGAGAACTCTCATCTCCTGACCCACCATCATTGGTCTGAACCACCATGGTCTCAACCACAACTACTTCACACAGTGGTCTGATCCCATCTTTGGCTGTGGCGACAACCCCTTTCACACCAAGTGCGATAGGCCCTCCATTCTCATATGGGATGCCTAGTTCGGGTACAAGTCCTGTACTTTCCTACTCCACTTTTATAGAGTTTGGGTCTGGGGGCAGGGAGCTCTAGCACTCCTCTACAAGTTCACATGGGGGGCACTCCTATCCCTTTTAACGCTTTTCCTTATGGAGGAGGTCATATCCCTCCTTCGTCTCCTTCACTCGATGGATTGCATCAATAATCCAACAGGCAACCTACACACAATAGTTTATTTGGAGCAGGGAGTCAAGGACCACCTTCACATAGTATGCTGGTAGGTTCAAAACCATTTTCTTGGAACGAAACGTTTAGTAACAACACCTTCTCGTCAGTCGCTTTCTCGACTGGGGGTAACCCCATTTTTGGACAATCTACTCCTGTGCAGGGTACTATTCCTGCACAGGGGGAAAACCTAGTAGGACCTTGGAATTCAGGGCAAGGATCCATTCCCTCCTCCGGAATGCCGATCTGGGTTAATTCTTTCCACAATCAATGGAACCCTGGACAAACTACTATGCCTATCCCCACGGGACCGGCATGGGCTAATCCTTCCCAAATTTCTTTGAATATAATGCATGCCCAAACATCTATGTCCTATTTGGGAAATCAGCCGATGATGTCTCCACATATGCAAAATCCTTACGCTGGCCAGGGCCATGGTTTCTACCAGAATTTGGGCCAGCAGCCAAACTTTTCTTGGCAACCTGGTGCCAGTCAAACTCCAGGTCCCTTTTTCCCCGGTTATCAATAGCAACCCAAACTACCATTCTTGGCGACTTTACACTTGCCAGATTTGACAAGGTTGTTGAATGACCCTATTTGTCACGATTCACGTTGGCCTCTTATGTCGACGAAGTTTCCTTCGGACATTCCAAAGTTTGAAGCCAAGCCTAATGAAGATCCAGGCAATCATGTGACTACCTTTCATCTTTGGTGCTCATCTAACTCATTGAAAGATGACTCCATACAATTTCTATTGTTTTAATGTACTCTCATTGGGAGTGCCGCGAAATGGTACATTGAGCTCGATTGCTCAAGATACTCTTATTTTGGCGAACTGGTGATGGATTTCCTGAACCATTTCTAGTTACCTGTGAGATACGACATTGGCACAGAGATGCTCACCAATTTCAAATAGACAACAGCGGGCCATATCTCTGATCACATCCAAGAATGGAGACGCTGGAAGAGTTTAATCAAGGTACCAGTCCCACCAGTATTCTTGTTTGAGTGGTTCCTAAAGTCTTTGGTCCCACAGTTATCCAAAGACGTTGCGACGTCAGAATTTTTCTCTGAAGAAGATGCCATCATGAGGGCTCAATAGTTTGAGCTCATCTATTCTCAGTCTAGTTTATTATACAACATCTTGCTAGATGCGCCACATTCAATATTGGATAAAAATAGACAGAGGGATGGACCACATGCCGATGGTATTGTTGGTTCAACACAAATAAAGCTCACTAAGCAATTGACAAAGCAGTTGCAACAGTTCTCCATACAACACGCAGCGGCAATCCAAACTACTGTTTTGGCTGCTCCCTCTACCAAAACGTCAAAAGTACACACAGTGCAGTCGACTAACCCAAAGGCCACCCAATAGCCTGAAGGGAAGAAAAAACAATGAAAGAAGGGTAAGGGGGACAAAAAACCCAATGATAATGCTAGCGGGGACAACACTGAAAAATGGAAGGCGAGGTATCCATGCAACTTGTGCACAGAAGACCACCTGACCCATATATGTCCTCGACTTGCAGAGGGCCAAAAATTTGTCACGCAGCAATAGCAGGCAGTGTTGACTAATCCATTTCAACATGGGAAAAATCTAACCCAAGCCTCTGCAAGCACAAAAGGGGGCAGCCAAGAAACCTGCCCGCCTCCGAACAACCCTACATCCGCGAACATATATATGGTTAGGGGTGATTCTTTAATATTGACTAGAACGCATGATTATAGTAAACCAAGCACTTATGAGAAGGGTAAAGAAGTCGATCTCCCATCTCTTCCTCTACAGATTGAGAAGACATTGGGAGAAAGAATGACACGCATTCGAAAAGGTGCATTTGAAAAAGCTTCTCATAACCCAAATGCAAGGACCACCCATAACTACTCTGTGGTGGAAGATTTATCACAAACCCCTTATGCGATGTCTTCTTTGGAGGTCCTCCAAAGATGCCCTGATCAGAGGAAAGTCTTGTTAACCACTTTGGGCTCTACTGAGACTTGTAATCCGGGTACCATCATGTTAGATACAACTGACTTAAAACCTCATCTTCCTTACCACATAGCGTTTCAGATAGTAGTGGCTTATCCCATGAAAAATTTTACTCAGAATATCTTCTACATGGTGGTCGATGAGGGCACCTCGATGTGCATTATGTCATTGGCATGTTGGAAGGCCATTGGCCAGCCTGTTTTGTCTCCATCACCTACTCTCCTCACTGCTTTCGACGGTCATTTGTTCCGACCACATGGCATCGTTCCTTCTTTCCCCGTTTAGTTAGGAGGGAAGACCGTGTGTGTTGAAGTAGAGGTAGTCGATGCTCCTCTCGAATATAACCTCTTGTTAGGATAGAGTTGGACTTATGCTATGCAAGCTGTGGTTGCTACAGTTTTTCAGGTCTTGTTGTTTCCACACGAGGGCCAGATAGTGACCATCGATCAATTGTCTTTCTCCAGACCTGACCCAGGTTTGGGGGCATCCACGGTCCCAATGATTGATAATCCTCAACCAAGTGTCGTCAACGTAGGATTTGGTTTGTGCCCATACTTGATGGGTACCTTTGATTACCCACCTCCTCACGACGATATCAAATTCATATCTAATCACCATAAGGTTGATATTTTTCAAGTTTCATCGTTCTGCATGACTTACTTCGAGGATCCATGGATACTTCCTTCCCCATCGGCCACAATGGATGAGACATGGCATCCAAGCATGTCCATTCCCTTGTATTCCACTGAAGTAGCGTACTCTTTAGTCCATAAATCTTCAGCTAACACTGATTCGACTCCTGCACAAGAGTTAGATCCACTTCTAGAGTCTATTTGGGCTCATGGTTCTCTCGCTAACACTAATTCGTTAGACTTAGTCTTGCCCTTTGACGAAGTAGTAATCAAAGCAATGACTATTCCAGACAAACCTTGGGAATATCTTCATCACAGATCATATTTCCTCCCAGAATTAAGCCGAATCGAAGTAGGAATATTCACCATGACAATGACTGGAGATAGGTCTTGTCATACTAATCCCTTAGCTACACACAAGATCTATGGTGAGGGTAATATGGAAACCATTTATGAAACGATACCTATCAATATCTCTAAAACCCCTAGCATCATAGACAATGTTTTTTTCGGAGCATACAACTCCCTCGAGGAGATGCCAGGCATCGACCCACAAAGAGTCTATCATGAGCTAACTTTGTTGTTTTTCAAGCTCGCTTTGAGATCCAAAAGACACATCCAACGAGACTGCATTTATGCTTTTCGATCTCGTCCATATTAACTAAGAAAAGTAACCTCTATGGGTATTCTTTTAAGCCCTTTTCAGACCCTCTAAACATGAAAATATTGCCGAGTGATCTTGTGGCATTTCACGCTCGTTAAATTGAAATTTGAAGTCACGTCTGTCCAGCGGTAGTTTACCGCTTTTTCGGTCCAGACGGTCAACTGTATGAACAAAGGTATACTCTATGGAACTTCAGTTCTCTAGAAGAGTACTATCAGGTATAATTTTTTCCCTTTTTCGGGCCTGAGGGACTAAACTTACGAAAAAGGAACCCCCACGGAGTCCATACTTAAGCTCTTTTCAGACTCCCTAAAATTGAAAAGATTGTCGAGTGACCTTATTCTTTCACACTTGTTAAATTGGTCCAGAAGAACATTCCTGACGGAGTCCATTATTAATCTTTTTTCAGAATCCTTAAAAATGAAAAAATAGCCGAGTGATCTTGTCCTTGTCACACTCGTTAAAATGGTTTTGAATCGACGTCTAATCGGTGCTAGTTTACCCTTTTTTGAACCGACTAGACTATCTTCGAAAAAGGTACCCCAATGGAGTCTCCTTTTATGTTTTTTCAGACTCTCTAAATATGAAAAACCACCGAGCTTACCTTCTCTGGGCTCGTTAAACTTACATCAAAGGATGTTACCATTGTGTGTTTTGTTAACCGCGTTTGCATACCTTATACACCAACCTTGTAACAGTTTTCTTCTACATCTAAACACCTTTGGCCCCCAGAGGATTTTTCCCGAGTATCATTCTACTAGAACATCAGTGTTTTCCTTGTGCCTTGAGCTTGTATGTTTTCCAAAACTCATTCCTCCTTTGTAACGTAATATTCCTTTATTCTTTTTCCACAATTATTGAAAAGAACAAAAAAATCAAATATACCCCAAAAAGAGGAAGGGAAAAGTATTTTCTTTATTGGCAGCATAATGAGTCGCCCTTGGATAAAGCACATCTGTCTATTTATTCATCAGGCTATGGGATGTAGTACGACCTTGGGAATATTTTCTCACTATATAGAGTTGTTTCCTCCACCGTTTGGTTATCCTTCCAAACATATGGAGAGCTTGCGTTGCCTCCTACTTCGTAGACTTATGATTAACATACATGCTACCTGAGTCTCATCATTTGTCATGCTATTGTCCAAGGGAAGTTTTTCACCAAGACTGAGTCGACCCCTCTGCAATATGTCTCTTGTCCTCATACCTGGCCATCCTGAACATCCAATCAAGTCCTTGTTCGAAATCACTGAAGCCTTCAGTCTGATCATCAAGATTATCAAGTCCATGACCAACGAGCCATCGAAGACCTCTAGGTAGTGCAGTCGTACACTCATATTACACTCCTACCCTAGTTTTGAAGATTTTGAAGTTGTTGCTCGAGCTCTGAAGATCTCATGTCCATCCATTAGGCCAAATTAGCTTCTGGAAGATGGATACTCTATATGTATATCTTTCTGATTTCTAGATGTAGCTCCGTTGTGTATTGTTTGCGACTACTCTTTGTAATTATTTGACATGGATATACAGTGTATTTGATTGGTATCCATGGTTCTATTTTATCCCAAGAATGGGTATGCCCGCCTCAGTGAGACATTTTTTATTTTGCAGACGACACCTCCCAGTTCCTGATCCTTGGGCTCAATTGTTCAGCACATCAATAAAGATTGGTAATGTATTTCAGCCATCAGATGATATTCTAACCTCACACATCAGGGGGCATCTGTTATAACCCTAAATTGCACCACACATGCTTACCTGGAATCAGGCCAACTCATATCCCTTCTTTTCCAAAGCACTACTGAACAACTCTTCTAAAAACTCCATTTTTAAAAAGTCCATGCTAGCTGGCCCACTACAGCCCACGTGGATCTACAATGTCCATGCTAGCAGGCCCACTACAGCCCGCATGGACCTTCAGAAGAATGAAAAAAGGAAATTTTCCGATGGAACAAAAAACAATGGGTGAGTTAACTAAAATTCCTAGCCATGCATGGCCGAGGGTTCATCCAAATACCTAGCTCCTTCTAGCCTATAAAAGAAGGGGTAGGGGTACATTTGGAGGAGGAAAAATACAACAAAGAAACTTTGCCCATTTACGTATTCCCATTTTCCCAACCCTTTAGCCTTTCCTAGTGCCAAAGGAGATTCAAAGAAAAGCAGTTGGAGGACAGAAGAAGAGGAGCCCAAGATCAGGTTCGAGGAGCGGTGGTCGGTCTCAACTTTTGTAAGTTGACTCATTCTAAGTAATGAAGAGAATGATTTTCCCGTTCCAATTCATGAACTGTTTATAGTTTGATCAGTATATGTTTGGATTTCTAACCCATTAGTATATAAGTAGTATGCATGCGTAGTTGTTGCTTGTCTTGGATGCAGGTCAGCTTTGGAAGGAGTATTGCGAACAAGTAATCGAGCACAATGGAGGATTGACATCAAACGCCGGGAATGAGGTAGGTTGATATTTCCATGCATTTACTAAGAAAAGGGGATTTAAATCTAGGGATGAAGGTAGAAAGTAATTTCTATTCGGTCATATCTGCATGCAAAGTCTGAACTCTATTTTCTAGTCTGTAGGGTGATTTTCCCCAACAACACTCTGCCCCTTGAAATTTATACTCTACGAGCCAACGAAATGTTGCGATCTCACCACGTGTCCTCCTTGATGGATGACCACGATCAAATCATGATTTCTCACATCGTGAGTTTGAACAGTTATGTTCTTTGACCTTCTTTCTCCGCGAGTCAGAAAAATTCTTAATCTTGCCATGTGTCCCTTCCCAGCACCAACGGCTAGGATCGGCTCCACTCTTTCCCTTACAATTCTTCCAAAGTTCAAATCCTTGAACTTTCAGATCTATTTCCATATGTCTACCATGATGATGGATGGTCCCGATGATTTCAAAAACATCGGGACTTGGCAAGGTCCATTCTCTTGTATACTTTGGAAGGGTTTAACCCTCATGCACCTTTCTTGGATCCAACGGTATTTGGTCCTCGCATTCATATCTGACGGTCAAGAAGGGTCCTGATAGATCCTTATATCTACAGTCGATATCACGTCGCAACTTTGGTTTTCAAGAGTCTAGTCGTGCCAACGTGTGAGTCTCCCGATGTGCGATCTTACGAAGACTGAAGGAATCAAGGCATTAATGCCTGTGCCCCTTCCTCAAATCTAATGGTCACTACCGACCATGGATCCTCCTGAACGGACCTCATCCATTCATCTCCTAAATGAAATGATATTCCCTTTTGATACTTGAACCTCACTATCCTTCCTGATCTTTGTTGGCTCTAAAGGACTTAAGAGTCTTGCACTCTTTTTCTTGAACATAACACTTGGAATCATTCCTCTGCGCACTCCTTATGTTCATTCCTTAACTCTAGAACTTAAGATGTTTTTAGTTTATGCCCACCTTGCAGAGACTCTAAGCATACCTGCACTACCTCTACTGAGATTATTAGACTTCATCCTCGTAGTGTTTGCGGGGTTCAACCTCCAAAAATAGGGGAGGTTACTCACTCGACTCTAAGATGGTGATGAATTTCTCTAGGTAGAGTATTCTTGAGGAATTAAACTAGAGCACAAGGAAAATCAATAGATATAAAAGTCCTCAAGGGATGAATGCATACTTTTAACTAAACCATTCAATACAGAGACCATTAACAGATGTATAAATATAAGCATGCACTCATTATTTCCAGTTGAAGCACAAAGAATGAAAGAAACACTTATGAGAACCATAAGGCATGATGCGACTGTCGAGAGAGGTGCTCGTTTCCACCCAAAAATAGGCTCAGTCACTCCCAAGGGATTTATCACTGGCCACCCCCGAGCTTAGGCCACGATGATTTGATATTCAATCTCTTACTTCCATCTCAACGGAAGTTAGGGACGAAGGTTAATTTTATTCCACCTATACAGGAATAGATGAGGACGAAGGTTACTCTCCTTCTCCTGAATCAATCTCCATTCCCTATGATCATAACTCAGTTTTTCACTTTCAATCCTTCCTCAGAGCTGAGAGTTTCCACTCTCATCTCTGCCTTTTTTCGCAGGTCCCCTCCACCCACACCTTGCTTCTTTTCTCGCCTTGCTCAGCAAGATTGTGTGTGGCTTGAATCTCCATTCCATGGTTAGGTCTGGAAGCCTTATAGATGGGAAGTCTTCCCCATCCCCTCATTAACTCTTGAGGAGGCCTTCCCACCTACCAGTTTGACTGTAATTCATTCTTGGGTCAGAGGTTTGTTCTGATCTGAGCAATTAATTCCAGCATGGTGCTGGTTCGGTGGAAGTTAACGCAACCATTCTGGGTCCCCTCCACCACCTTTCCATTAAAAATCATGGTCTTTCTTAGCATGTCCCTTTCTCAGCAGTCATGCAACATGTTTTCATTATCTATTAAAATAACAAAATTTACATTCATCGACCTTTATACAAAGGTCCACCCAAATCAAACATTCACACTTTGAGTTTGCCATAGTTCCTATCCAATAAATTTATATTTACAGACTGGGGGAAACATGATGTTACAAATCCCTCCCCCTTAAAGGAATCATCATCCTCTATGTTCTATCTAGTAACATGATAGGTATGTACAGAAGTAAACAAAATCGGATATGCATGTCTCATGGCATCTTACATTTCCCACGTAGCCTCATCTGGGCCAAAGTGTTTCCATTTCACCTTGACCTGTGCAATGGTTCAGTTCTTGAGTGAGGTTTCCCTTCTGTCTAGTATGAATTGGGGTTTTGGTAGGAATTGTCCCTCCGATTCCACTTGGATCACAGACCATCCAATTATATGGTTAGCATCATGTACATATTTCTTTATTAATGAAACATGGAAAACATTATGTGCCTTTACTGTGTGAGGAAGTGTTATTCTATAGGATATAGGTTCCACTCTATCTAGGACTTCAAAGGGTCCACAATGCCAAGGTGCCAACTTGGCACAGGCTCCCACTCTCAGGGAACTCTTCCGGGGTCTAACTCTGAGATAGACATGGTCTCTGACTTTGAACTCTCGGGGAGTTCTCTTTCTGTTGGTGTAACTTTTTTGTTGGTCCTGAGCAATTTTCATGTTTTTCCTTATCTTCACTACTTGTTGTTCCATTTCTCTTAGCATGTCGATTTTGATTGTAATTATGTCCACTGGATTACTCCAGCTGATTGTGATCTTGCACTTTCTACCATAGAGGGCTTCAAAGGGGATCATCTTCAAGGATTCTTGATAATCGTTGTTGTAGGAAAACTCTACCAATGGTAGGTAGTCTTACCACCTCTTAGGCTGATGCATTACGTGCATCCTTAGCATGTCCTCTACTATTTGGTTTACTCTTTCTACCTGTCCATCAGTTTGAGGGTGATAGGCTGTGTTGAACTGTTGATTAAGGTTCATTGTCATTGATGTCAACCCTTGAAGAAATCCTCATAGCACAAAGGTTTGGGTAATGGACCCAATAGTATTTGATGTAAATATGACTCATTATTGTTTTTTCATGGTTGATAAGAAGTAAATATGGATGAACTCCAAAGTGGTCCCCTTATGGTGAAATCCCTCACGAGAAGACGCTTTGTGGAGTAAGAGAACCCATGCTTAATTATGGAATAATGAGATTAAGGATAGTGAATTTGTTAGGGAAACTATTCTAGAGGGATAGTTCTTGTCATTCCATTTCTAGTGGTATGTGGAACGTCACATAATTCCTCATGGTTAGAGAGTTATGGCCATGAGAAGTTGGAGACCCCAGGTTTGGGTAATGGACCCAAGTATGTTTGATGGGTAATGGTATGAGTTATGATATATTTTCAGATAATACTATTCTATATGGATAGTACATGTCATGCCATTTTTGGTGGTATGTGTAACATCACATAATGCCTCATGGTTTGAGAGTTATGGCCTTACGAAGTTGGAGGACCCTCATATGTTATCTAGAAGCCCCAAAAGGTCAAAGTAGTCAAAGTTGTTTAAGAGAGTTTAAAAGGTAAATAATAAAGTGAAGTAATGAGTGTATTATAATTCAAAGTGAATACAAAATAAATTATTTCAATAATAAATTTAATGTAGAAATTAGAAGTGGGTTAATCCTAAAATAAGGAAAGTGGGGCCAAGTGACCTAGAAGATGTTTTTAAGGAAGCTACTTGGAGAGTATAAATAAGAGGCAATGCTCTCTCATTTGAGATACACTTGAGAATATTGAATACCTATAGGTTTCTAAAGTAACCAAAGGATGTCTAAGATGAAATTATGAGGAAAGTGAAGAAAATAAGGCCGAAATGCAAGGAAGGATAAATTCTTTTGATGATGCTTTCTAAGGTATGATATTTATAGGTCATCTCACCATTTTCGCTATAACGTTTTTTCTATAATGATTTAGATCCTGAAATTGCTATAAAATTGAGAAAACATATCCAAGTATATGTGGTAACAAATTCAACTTGTGGGTCGTTGTATTTTGGGAGTTACACTTCATGGAAAATAGGGTTTGTGGCTAGTCCTGAAACTAGTCAAAAACATGTGTTTCGGGTAAAAACTTCATAACTTCTTCATAACAGATCTGAATTTAGTGAGAAAAAATGTGTTGGTTAGGGTACAATATGTATATTTTTTGCAAAAGTTTCATATCATTTCAACAAATATTCCGTGTGGGGAATGCTCTACAAGGTCGCTCTCTAGAATAAGCTAGAATTCAGCAAGGTATGCCATTTTTGCTATAACTCCTTTTTTTGAGAGGTTAAAAGTAGTGACACTTGGAGGAATTGCATAAAATACACTGAAGAACATTGTGTATCAGTTTCATATCTTTATACATTACATGTACAAAGTTATGATTAATTCAAGTTAGGGTTGTTGACTAATAAAAAACTAGGCATGTGAGACTAAAGAAAAGTTTGATGAAAATGCTAGTCTCTTGTTATTAAAGTTAAGGAAGGTTTGCAGGAATGTGATCATATACACCAGGTCTATTATAGAGCTACAAATCAGATTTGTATGATGAAATTGATGAGGGCTTTTGGTTGAGGTACATGTTGAGTACATGGTTGAGACAAGTAGTTGATGAGTTGGCACATACATGAGGTGTATAGTTGATGATGTTGGTACATATTGATGAGTCATAGTTGATGAGTAGTTGAAACATGATCCGTACATACTTGATACATGGTTGGATGCACTTGTTTATGGTACATGTTGATTACAGATTGTTTGGTATAGGTTGGCGCATGGTTGATGCACTTGTTTATGGTACAGGTTGATTACAGGTTGAGGTACATGTTGATGCATGGTTGATGCATGGTTCAAATTTACTGGTACATGTTTACAATGATATATCTCACAGTGATAGTGTGAAAGTGGTTCCATCATTCTAATTCTACTTCAGGGTGGCAGGACGGGGCAAGGACAGGTGGTTGTAGCCACCTTCCGGTTGTAGCCGGAGAACATAGGGGGGTTGTAGCCTCCCTCTGGTTGTAGCCAGAGAATTGGGGAGTTGGAGCTTCCCTCAAATTATAGCCTGAGAAACTAGGGGGTTGGAGCCTCCTTCCAATTGTAGCTAGAAAACAAAGGAAGTTGGTGCTTCCAATGAATGTAATTCTTCAAGACATATAAGAAAAATCATTTCATGGTTTTCTCCTGATTTGGGTTTCCATGTAAAACACTGGTGTACTGTGTATGTGTGTGATTGTTTATTTCTTACTGCTCATTATTGGATAATAATTCTACATTGATATAACATTTGAAGAAAAAGGATTATAATTATGCTATTACTGATTCACTCCCCCTCTCAGTAATCCAACAATTGGTATCAGAGCCGGTTCCTTAAGGAAATAGTTTAACCACTGGAAGGAGATCATGGATTATTCTGAGAATGGAGTACCAATGTTTAATGGTCAGAATGGTTTTAAGTATGAGATGTGTAGCATAAGGATGAAAGTATTTTTACAGGCACAGGGACATTATATTTGGTTATCAGTTGTTACATGATATGATAGTTCAAAAAGGGCAAAGACTGCAGCCAAGAAGGAATTGAGGAAGAATAAAAAAATAGCAATGGATTTCATCTGGGAAGGATTACCTAATCTGGTAAGAGAAAAGGTTGGTAAATGTTCATCAACAAAAGAACATTGGGATAAGTTACATGACATATATTCTTCACCCATCACAAATCCAAAAAATGTCAAAGAAGATGCAGATACAATTCAAGAATTATGTTCACCATGTTAAGAAGATTTAGAAGATGAAGAGTACATAATCACTAGAGGTATGTTGTTTTGTGTTAATTGTGAAAAACATGGACATCTTGAAATAGAAGGCCATGAAGGAAATGAGACAGGAAAAATAATTGAAAAGGAAGACAATTATGAAGAAGAATTGATTAGTGTTTTAGATGAACTAAGAGAAGAAAACAATTCACTCAATAAAGAATTGACGAAACAAAAGGAAAGTGTTCACATTTTTGAAGAATCCCAACAGGTCATTGCAAACTTAATAACTCAGGTAGAAGAAGCCAGAAAGATCGAAGAAAATTTTGAATATCAAAATCAGTGTTTGGAAACCAACATAGTAGCACAAAAGGAAGAAGCAGAAATGAGAGAGAAGATATTGACAAATCATCTTAAGGAAATAACTAACGATCTAAACTAGCTTGAGGCAGAGTTTGGTCAAGAAGAGAAAGGACTTGAAGAAGAAGTAATCACATTAAAAATCCATCTTGAAGAAGAAAAAATAACAAAAGAAGTCATGAAGTCTCAGATAATGAAGAAAGAAGAAGAGGTTGAGAATCTTGAAGAAGAAGTTGTCACATTGAGAAGTAAAATCGTCAAGCTCAACACAAACTTTGAAGAGACAGAAACATACACATCAGTTATAGAGAATGAAGAGAAGCACTCTAGGTTGCTAGACAAGAAGAATGAAGAAAATAGAAAGATTTATACATAAGTACTCAAAGGAAGGAATCATGGTCAACCAGAATCTAAGAAAACTATTAAAAATACATCTTCAATGGGACCATCCATGTTCAAGCCACAAAGAAGCTTCAATCATGATCATGAAGAGTCAAGAAAAAAATTCAGAAGGACTACGCCACAAAGAAGATCATTCAATCCTAGGTATGCAAATTTATTTTATGGTCATTATTTTTATTGTACTAACTTTGGACATAAGGTTGCAGATTGCAGGGATTATAAAAGAAATGTTCAAGCAAGAAGTGCCTATGTGGCCACATGTAACATTGAGTGTTACAAATGTTATAACTATGGACACATAGCTAGTGATTGTAGAAGCATGATCAATACTTCCATGGAAGAGAATACTGATATCATATATAAGAAGGTATGGATAAGAAAACAAGAAGAACAGGTGAACAAAGACCAGGTACCAGAGATCGCAAGATTGGCAATAAAACAAGATGAATAAAATTATACAGAGAAAAAGAAAGATGTCAGATACAGAAAGGTTTGGAAAATAACTAAAATAAAGGAAGGGCAAGTAAATAAGGAACAGGTTCAAGAGATTGTACTTTCATACATTGTAGTGAAAGATGAATCCACAGACAGATAATGAATCTACCCATGAAGATGATGATGAATCTACCCATGAAGATGATGATGAATACACATTAGAGCAGGAATTGTTTTGAGCCATCTGGCTTAGAGACTCCCAAGTAATATGAATATTAGACAGGGGGAGTCTATGTGATAGTTGTGATAGACCAAAGAACCATCCTTCATGTAGCTTGTAGAGTTTGAGAAGACAGATTAAGAGGAATCAGTTAGCAGAAGTACAATTTGATAGTATAATGATAAATGGGTTAGAATTATGGACAGTTTTGCAAGTAGAGTCTTGGACAGTATGGAAAGAGATGGATTCTTAAGAGAACTTAGCAGGTTTGGATAGATATATGATAGTGGACGAGAGCATGGATTCATATATTGGTTCATAGAGTGGTTCAGAGACAAAGGAACATTATCATAATGGATGATAATTACACAGGAAATGGCTCAAACAATGCTAATGGATTACAAATTTACAGATATTTTTTGGAAATAGGCAGTGCATACAACAATTCACATTCAAAACAGAGTAAAGAAACAACACTGACAAAACTCCCTACAAGCTATGGAAAGGAAGACTAGCAAATGTGAAGCACTTCAGAGTTTTTGGAAGCAAATGATACATCAAAAGAGAAGATGGCAGAATGGGAAAGTTTGACTCTCGTGTGGACAAAGGAGTACTTTTTGGTTACTCAAGTACAAGGAAAGCATACAAGTGTTACAATCTGAGATTGAACAAAACTGTGGAAAGCATCAATGTAGCAATTAATGAAACAGGCATAATAGAATCAAAGGAAGAAGAAAATGAATCAATGGAACAACATTCCGAAGAAGAAGTAGAAGATGAAAAGGAAGTAGAAGAGGAAGATGAAGAGAATCCGACAGAAATAGAAGAGAAAATTCAACAAGTGTCTCCAAAGACACCCAATAAACAAGTACAGAAGAATCATCCTTCAGATCATATTATCGGAAACAAAGATGTATGAGATGAGACTAGAAGAAGAATTTGTTCACCAGAACAAACACACCTAGCACTCTTATCTACAATTGAACCAAACTGTTTTGAAGAATCCAACAAGGAAGAATTTTGGAATAAGGCCATGGATGAAGAATTGGATCAAATAGAGATAAATGACACTTGGGAATTGGTTCCAAGACCAAAAAATAAAAATGTGATAGGCACAAAATGGATTTTTAGGAATAAATTGAATGAAAATGGATAGGTTACAAGGAACAAATCTAGATTGGTATGTAAAGGATATGCTTAGATTGAAGGAATCAACTTTGAAGAGACATTTTCCCCAGTTTCTAGAATGGAAGCAATCTGTTTGCTTTTAGCTTATGGATGCTCCAAAAATGTTAAAGTATATCAGATGGACGTAAAATCAGCTTTTTTGAATGGGGAACTTGAAGAAGAAGTCTACATTGAACAACCAAAAGGATTTCAGTTGTCAGAGAATGCAGACTATGTGTGTAAATTAAAGAAGGCCTTGTATGGTCTAAAACAGACTCCTAGAGCATGGTACTCCAGACTGGATAAGTATCTGCAATATGAAGGGTTCAAAAAAGGAAGTGTAGACAACAACCTCTACATCAAGGTAAGTCAAGGTAATATTTTATTAATTGAAGTTTATGTTGATGATATTATTTTTGGTAGTGATGATGACAGGTTAAGCCAGAAATTTGCAAAAGACAT
>ML778871.1:947100-981244 GCA_009831015.1 Picea engelmannii | reverse complement strand
AGTTGTATGTAATCTATGCACAGTCGGAGTGTGCCATATTTCTTTTTCACAAACAGGACAGGTGCTCCCCACGGAGATACACTGGTTTGGATGTAGCCTTTGTCCATCATCTCCTTTAGCTGTAGCTTGAGCTCAACCAGCTCTGGCGTGCTCATTCTGTATGGCATTCTAGATGCAGGTACCGCTCCTGGTGTAAGCTCTTTCTAGAAATCAACATCCCTTCTCAAAGGTAGACCCAGTACTTCTTCAGGGAACACATCCTTGTATTCTATTAATATGGGTGGGTCCTCTAGGTTTGGTTTGTCATCCTCAATGGATTCCAACACCTATATTGTATATAAGGAACACCCTTTTCTGCAATACTTCTTCATTTGAAGGGTCGATATTTGTCTCACTGAGACAGTCTTCTCAACCCCTTGGAGGGTCATCTTTATCCCTTCTTCATTTACACATTCTAAAGTTTTATGATAACAATCCACTTTAGTTTTATAAGAAGCCAACCAATCCATACCAATCAACAAGTCATACGATCCCAGGGGAAGTATGTTAAGGGTCGTTTGGGTGGGAAATCCACCCATGATGAATTGACAGGCTGGTATGGCCTCTGCCACCTTTCTTTTGGTCCCAGTGGCTAATTGCACCAACTACGGTTTAACATGTCTAATTGGTTGTAGTTTACACTTATCAACAACCTGAGGGGCCACATAACTCAAATTAGCACATGGGTCAATTAAAATAGAAACTAGATGGTTGGCGATCATACCTTCAAGTTCCACTACTGAAGCTTGGTGGTTGGCTTGATTATTATCCAGGGCTGCATAGATTCGTGGCATGCTCCTAGCCACATCATTGATGATGGTAGCTTCTTGGATATTATAGACCCCCTTACTCTTTTGTTTTCTGTGTGGGTAGTCCCTCAATCTATGATTTTCTCCACAACCCCAACATTTTAAGGGTTCCTTCTTTAGGTTATCAGTCTTTATTGGGACTGTATGAAAATCTTTATTTCCACTTTGAAAGGGGATATTTTTCTGATATACACCTCTAACAGGAAGGCTCCCCCTAGAATCTTTTCCATAGTTATTAAATCTTGAGGAGTTAAACCTTTTCTTTTGGAATCCTAAACTATTCTTCTTATTCTAGTCCTTGTGGGGTCTTGTCTTGCTCCCAAACTATTCATAAAAATACCTCACCTTATAGATAGCTTCTTCTAAGGTACTTGGTTCATCGAACTCAATCCTATCTCGTTAGGTCTGAGGTAACCCACTAATGAACCACTACATTTTTTTATTTTTCATATTTTATGTAGGGTACATACGTCAATGGTTCAAGGAATTTATTGACAAATTCCTCTATGGTGAGCTGCCCCAGCCGGAGTTCATAGAATTCCTTAGTTGTCCCATCCATGTATTTTTATGAAAGATACTGCTTCCTAAAGTATTTCTCAAACTGTTTCCATGACAAGTCCTTCTCATGGACTCCTTTCACATTCCTAAGGTATTCCCACCATATGGAAGCCTTTCCATTCAGGTTGAAGATGGTTATTCAAGCCTTCAAGTTTTTAGAGTAGTCATGGACTCTGAAATACTTCTTTAAACCAAGAAGCCAAGATTCCACCTCTTCTCCCCTCTGAATATCTCTGTTGAAATAGGGTGGTTTGGCTTTCTTGAACTCTTCAGGACCACGGGTTTTGGAATGCTTTTGTTTCTTTCCTTTCCTATGAGAATGCGAGCTGGCCTTGCTACTAGAAGATCCTTCAGAGTTGTTAGCTCCCTTTCTAGAGGACTCTCCCGATGAGTTTCCCCTGTCTCTAGGTTGGACCTTCTTCGCGGTACTTCTCCCAGTGGGGTCACTTATGGAGTCATGTTTTCAGGTCTCAGTTGGACTCTGGCCTCTCTTTTTGTGTTGTCGGTCTGCATGACTGGTTGCGGGTTCGAGTTGCAATTGCGTTTGTATGTTGGATAAGCTTTGTAGCAAGATTGCATTAATTTTAGTTTGTTTCTCTTGCTCCTTTATCAATCTCTCATTGTCAGCCTTGAAAATTTGTAACTCGACCCTGAGGCTGCTTACAATTTTGACCAGATATAGAGGGGTCTAAACACCCTCCTTTCATCAGATTCTTTGTCTATATTGTGGGAGTCATCCCCCACTTCATGATACATAACCATCCTTTAGTCTTGGATTTTTCCCATGATTCACTGATTGCTTGAGTGTTGACAAAAACACTTATCATTAGCTAACAATTTATCAGTTCATGAACAATACACCGTTCAATTTCTTAAATGCATACATACAGTAGAAAGTTCCATTCTTTTCTTTAATAACCTTTTTAGCCAGACCCTTTTTTTTTTAAGGAAGTAAGGTAGAGTGTCACTCTTTTGAAAGTACTCCAAATAGATTTTTTAAGTGACTTGTCCATGAGCCCAAGCAGGCCAAGTGTTGTAACCTGCCTTTGATACCAATTTATAACACATTCAAGATGGGGAATAATTTTCATTCCTCTTCACAAGAACAAATTATCTCTCTCTATGGATTCTAATTGAGACAATCGGGAACTAGCTCGACCTTCTGGTCAAGGATCTCTGACTCCCGGAGCCAAACAAATCTCTAAGACCTTGATAGTCTCATTCAGAAAAAAATCATAGGACCTTCTGACTACCTAGTGTTGGACTAAGGGTACTCGTGATCTTCTCCTTAAAGCCTTTGAAAACCTTAGCGTACTTAGGTGCTAGCTCTCCTGGTTAAGCCCTCCCTTTAATGTGACCAAGGTTGTGACCAGTCTCTTATTCCAAGGGAACTTCACGATTTCCCAGTTCGTGACTTCTACATGTCAGTCGCTCTGACTCTCCCAACTCCTGAAATCTCGACAGTAGCCTAACACGTGCTAGTCCCTTGGTTCTCCTTCACTGATGTGACCCTTCACTATGACTATGGGCCAGTCTTTCAAGTGCATCATGATTTCACGTTTTGTGACTTCACATCTCATCTCCCTGGACAATCAACGGTCTAGATATCTCCTCGATCCGATGGCTCAGATCAAATCATGACTTCGCATATCGCAAGTTCACATAACTCTTGCCTCTGATTTCCCAAGTCACGAAATCCCAACAAGGTTAGATCTATGGTTCAAATTTCTCCATCGATCAATGGCTATGATTGTTTTGTGAATTATCACTTCGAGAGTTCTTACGGCTCTGCCCCTTGACTTTTATACTCTACGAGTCAACGAAATTTTCAGATCTCGCCACGTGTCCTCCTTGATGGATGACCACAATCAAATAATGATTTTGCACATCACGAGTTTGAACAGTTATGTTCTTTGACCTTCTTTCTCTGCGAGTCAGCAAAATACCAACTATTTCCATGTGTCCCTTCCTAGCACCAATGACTGGGATCAACTCCACTCTTTCCCTTGCAATTCTTCCAAAGTTCAAATGCTCAATCTCTTGGATCTGTTTCCATTTGTCTACCTTGACAATGGATGGTGCCAATGATTTCAAAAACATCAGGACTTGGCAAGGTCCACTCTCCTGTATACTTTTGAAGGCTTTAACCCTCGTGAACCTTTCTTGGATCCAACAAATGTTGGTCCTCACATTCAGATCTGATGGTCAGGGAGGGTCCTGATAGATCCTTAGATCTACAGTCTAGATCACATCGCGACTTTGGGTTTTTCGAGTCTAGTCGTGCCAATGTGCGAGTCTCTCGATGTGTGATCTTGAGAAGACTAAAGGAATCAAGGCGTTAATGCCTACACCCCTTCCTCAAATCTAATGGTCGCTACCGAACCTGGATCCTCTCGAATGAACCTCATCCCTTCATCTCCTAAACGAAAGGATATTCCCTTTCGATACTTGAACCTCACTATCCTTCCTAAGCTTTGTTGGCTCTGAAGGACTTAAGAGTCTTGCACTCTTTTTCTTGAATGTAACACTTGGAATCATTCCTCGACGCACTCCTTACATTCATTCCTTAACTCTAGAACTTAAGATGGTTTTGGTTTCTGTCCACCTTGCAGAGACTCGGAGCATACCTACACTACCTCTCCTAAGCTTATTAGATTCTGTTCTCGCAGTGTTTGTGGGGTTCAACCTTTGAAAATAGGGGTGGGGGTTACTCACTCGACTCTAAGACGGTGATGAATTTCTCTGGGGAGAGTATTCTTGAGGAATTAAACTAGAGAATAAGGAAAATAAATAGATATAAAATTCCTCAAGGGATGAATGCATACTTTTAACTAAACCATTCAATACAGATACCATTTACAGATGTATAAATATAAGCATGCACTCATTATTTCTAGTTGAAGAAAAAAGCATGAAAGAAACACTTATCAGAACCATAAGGCATGATGCAATTTCTGAGAGAGGTGCTCATTTCCACCCAACCATAGGCTCAGTCACTCCCAAGGGATTTATCACTGGCCACCCCCAAGCTTAGGCCATGATTCTCTGAGATTCAATCTATTACTTCCAATTCAATGAAAGTTAGGGACGAAGGTTACTCTCCTTCTCCTTATACAGGAATAGATGAGGATGAAGGTTACTCTCCTTCTCCTGACTCAGTCTCCATTCCCTATGATCAGAACTCAGTTTTTCTCTTTCAATCCTTCCTCGGACCTGAGAGTTTCCGCTCTCATCTCTGCCTTTTTTTGTGGGTCCCCTCTGCCCACACCTTGCTTCTTTTCTCACCTTTCTCATCAATATTGTGTGTGGCTCGAATCTCCAGTTTGTGGTTAGGTCCGAAAGCCTTACAGATGGGAAGCCTTCCTCATCCCCTCATTAACTCTTGAGGAGGCCTTCCCACCTACTAGTCTGACTATAATTCATTCTTGGGTCAGAGGTTTGTTCTGATTTGAGAAATTAATTCTAGCATGGTGCTAGTTTGGTGGAAGTTAATGTTGTTGGCATCAGAAGTCACTCCTAGATTGCAGCAAGAGTAAGCCTGAGGCCCATTAGTTTATGTCACAATTTGTTGATAAAGGGTGATGAATGGAAGTAAACACAGAATGATATTGTTCTAACTCAGAAACTAGGCCAAGCATGCACAAGCAGATGAGGTCTTGGTTCAACTTCAGGTAGTAAATTGTAATAAGGGTGAGTAGGAGGAACACTTCTGTGAGGAAATGCGAAGGTCTATTGTAGGCATCGAGCTTCTAACATCCTGTAGAAGAAAACTTTGAACACAAGAACCTCTTATATTCAAAAGTAGGAACACTAAAAGAACATAAAAACGTTATAATAAATCCTTTATCATAACACGGTCACGACAATTCATGTGAATGAATCAATCATAAACCCTTTCAGTATGAGATCAAAACCAGATGAAAAAAAGAGTTGCCTTACATTAAACAAGGAAATTTCATATGCAGATACATAGCCAGGAAAACCAATACTTCATTAAAACATTACAGTCGGGAGCTCTGCTCTACCATCCATTCTTACAAAAATAGAAAAATTGAGCATATATACTCAGAACAATTCACCCAATAGAGGCGTGCTCAAACCTCTATGGTGTAGCGTCTCTTCATTCAAACCTAGAAGGAACTCCTTTGTTAGACGCCACCTTAAATCAGCATGGCTCTTGCAGGGGGACCTTCATATAAGGGTACCATGGATTGATTGCTCCAGGCCTCCCATATCTTCCATTCATGGCTTGAGCTGAGGTTTCATCTACCTGCCCTATTTTCATTAACTACTTCCCGAGGGAGTGGTCAAGATGATATACTCAGGAGAAGACCACATGCCTGCTCTCTAAGGCTCGGAGGATAGCCTCCCTTTCTTCTAGCACCGCCATCAATGTATCCCAGGTCCATGACCCATCGCCTCTCTCCAAGGGTGTTTCGACATTTTTTCTTTTAGGGATTTCTACTTCCCCTGCCTTCAAATTTCTTGGTGCCCAAACTTGCAAAACATCCCTCAGGATCAATGGTTGGATCAACTTTAAAAACTGACGGCCATGATCATTTTTCCATCAAACAACCCTGGCCCTGAGTGCTCACTTTCTTTGGCCATACTCCATACAACCCTGTGCTATGATCATGGGAAATTATTAGAAGGCCATTACTGATTATCACTGCATTGTGCTTATTAATACCTCATCGTCCATTCTTCTACCTTTTTTGTTCACCGACCCGAGATAGCTGATCTTGAGGGTGCATGTCGATCGAATTGAGCACAATAGAGAAAACCATCGAAGAAATTCTCATAGACCTCATGGATGAGAAGGTCATGTTTGCAGGAGTCCAAGCCTCTTCGACGAGAGGAGTGAAATCATCATCATCGACTAGTCATGGATCTGGACCATCCCGAGCTGCAACAAAGAAACAAACCAAGCATCAAGATGATTTGGAGAATGCAAAGCTCATCCCATTAATCCTTCCCTACTACATCTCACCTATGGCTGGAACGGTGAGTCATGATAGTGTCCTAAGGGACTTCGAATACACATTTATTAATGTGTACCTCCCAAAGGGGATACGTGCAGTCAAACCACAGTTGGAGAGGATTATAACATTGAATATCAATGACTATAACTTGGGAGACCGCAAGAACTATGGCATGCTCGCACGTCATAAGTATTTGAACAAGACAAAGGGGAAGAAGTCGAAGATAATCCCCCAACCATGGACCATGGACATCGCGAGGTCCATGATCCTTGATGTAATGAAGTTAACACACTTTGGAAGGCATCAGGAGGTTAATTCATGCATAAAGATCCTGCTATCGTGTTTCCATGGTGGTTATCTCTGGCTAGACAGACGCATAACCGTAGATTCGGTGTTGATCCATAGGATCATCGGATTAAGCATGCAAGGACCAGACCCACAATATTTTTACCTAGGGAAGGCTACAGATCGCGCCCTAGTGCAGTGAATCAAAGACAACTATGGCGATGTGGAGAAGGGGAAGCGGGGCTACAAGGTACCCTCCATTCAGAATGGCATAGTGTGCCTATATTGTCAGCTGATAGCTAGTAAGCTCATCAGAAAGAACAGACCCATGCAGGTCACGGGGTTTATCTTCGACCTCATAGGAAAATGCATGGAAGAGCTACAAATGAATTGGTTGAGCTACCTCATCAACCAGTTAGAGAAAGAATGTCACAAAGCTCAGGATTAGGGCTATGAGTTCCATTTCAGTTTTCTGGTGATCCTCATCATATTCATTGCTTGGGAGATGCTGGAAGGAGCGATCTTCCGTGAAATTGATCCATCTAAACCACTAGCTATGAAGTTCACTATGCTATGGTATTCGACTGACATGGTGAAACAATGGTAGTCAAATGCAGTGTTCCACTCCTATTACCTGCAACTAAAGAAGGCTATTGAGTCTTTCCTGCACATGACGCTGAATACCCTGTACAGGTTCAGGCCCCTTGCAAAGTTCTATGTAGATATACATTTTATTTATATCACTACGCGTGGAGATGAACATAAAGAAGAGCTCCAATTCTACTATAAGCTGACAGAGGAGGACATGGAAGAAATAACTAAAGAATGGCCTCCAAATTTTCTTATACCAGTTGACTAGGAATAATTTTCTGACCCTGAACTCATCAGAAGTTCTGTGGTCACTCACGAAGAGTATGATGCAGCCAACATCAACAGAAGGAATAATAAGGAAGAGGTACAGGAGTTGAACAACACATCAGAAGAAATTGCTTCAGATTCACCTGGAGGGGAAGGGGGTGATGAAGTAGATAAAGAAGAGGACAATGGGGAAGATGAAAAGCAGAAGCAAGGAAAAGTAACACCACCTAAGGATCCCATTGATGAGTCTGGGACATCTAAGAAAAGAAAGGGTTACCCCATGAAACCTTCATCATGGAAGAAGTCAAAATCTAGTAAGCCCAAGTTGTAGACTATATTCACGATGGATGACATCGACCTCATCATTGTCATTGTATCAGATACTTCAGAGGATATTTTACAACACAACGAAGCAAAAAAAGAGACCATGTATGATAGGATTGAAGCAGAATAGAAAGGTGTATAGCAAGGCCTCTACTCCAACCGCACAACATCTACTGTGCCACCGACATCTAAAGGAATTGAGTTGGGAGATGATCCTTCCTAGCTACACAGAATAGAAGATGTGACCAAATCTCACCTTCATCGTGTCCAGGAAGAAAAAGAACAGGCCACAGAGGCCTTGAAACAAGCAAAGGAGGCAACCATAGAGAAATGACAGATTGTGCAGTAGGAAAAAAATGACCTCCAAGTGAAGTCCACAGAGGATAGTGCGCAAATCCAGAAGGAGAAAGAAAAATTGCTCGTGGAACCTATGGGAGTTAAAGAAGCAGTCACCAGAGCACTTCACTCTATGACAGGATTAGAACAAATGGGAGAAGACCCAGTGGATAGTCAGGTGGGGAAACTCACTGAAGCCATTCAACAGCTCCAAGCATGAGTCACAGAATTAGAATTACAGATAGTGCCAAACACTCTGCAGGAAGTGTGAGATAAGAGAGAAGAAACTGTGAGGAGCACAGTTGAGAGAATCAAGGCATTAGATTTGGAATGAAAACATCTCAGTATTAGAAGTGCACAAACTTATGAGCACCTCACAGAGGACCCTAAACTAAGGACACTGGAGTCACAGCTTCAGGAGGCAAAGAAGCAACCAGAAATTGTGCAGGCGCAATTGAAGCCTCTTTCAGCGGTTGAGAGGATGAAAAGGTCCCAAGAATAGTGCACAGTTCAGCAACAGGTCCATGCCATCCAGAGTAAAGTCGTGGAAGTGACTCAGAGGCTCCATCTAGTGTAGGATGAAGCTTGCACACTTTTTTAGGAGATTGAGGGATAAGGTGCACAACTAGAACAAGTGGTCACCACTGTGGAACAGTGATTGGGAGGGCCAGTGACCGAGAAATTTATTCAGGAGTTCTTTGAGCAGGAGGCTTTGGCAAAATAGAAGGTCGAAGTAGCTCGAGCCAAGCTTGAGGCATTTGAGGTAGAGCTACCTAGATCAAAGTGACTTAGGATGAGTCACATGTGAGTGTTGGGGGCCTGTTGGCCCTTGACCAAGTTTTGGAGTACTTGGGTCATGTTTTGGGACTTCGATAGGCTGGTCGAAGGTAGAGCACCCAGGAAAAGTGGAGATCATGGGATATCAACCCCCTTTTATGGGTTTTTTTGGTCTAGGGTTTATGTAACAGGTATGGGATGTCGGCCCATGGGTTTACCCATGCTTTGGCCCCTTTTGTAATGTATAAATAGATATATAGGCGATGTAAGAAGTAGTTACTAGTGGCCAATGGCTTGGTGCTAAGGTTAGCTAAGTGTGATCAGTAGTTGGATCTATGTGATTGAGTTAGATTTGTGCATACTGTGTGTTGGGGACTTGCAGAGATAAGTGCAATTGATTGTAAGAAGGATTTGCGCCTAGATCTACTTGGGGAAGTAAGATCTGGCGATCTACGCTACTCGGGGATGCAGAGTTGACCCTATGGTTTTGTGCATGTAAGAAGCTTGAAGAAGATAATAAAGAAGAAGAAGAGTTGGTGGACGTAGCCCCACGTTGGGGTGAACCATGTATATCCTATGTTATGGTTGCTTTGTGTGATTGATGTGATTTATGCTTAGTGATGTTACCTTTATGTATGTTAGATGCATCTGATATAGTATCTTAGTGCTTATTGATGTATATGAATGCTAGATCTGATCTAATTCTGTGTGCTAAGTTCTTGGATGTATTAGATCTTTTTGAATATTGTGTTTCTCTATAATTAGGGTTTTACCTACGATGTTAATAAAGGGTTAAATACTAAAGAATGATTAACTTCTAAGTGTTATGTTAAGTACTGTGATCACAGATCTGTGTCCCAGCTAGGTTGTAGACACTCGAGTCCTGCAACAATCCCTGCCTCTACCTCAAGTGAGACTTCATCTGCTTTGCAGGTGTTGCTAAAAGGGATGGTAGTTAGGGGTTTTTTGGTGCGTCATTAAAGCGTTGAACCCTGGGTCTGCCCCTATGCCAACAGTAAGTACAGTCTATAATTGAGGCTTATTGGCTCATGACTTCTTCCACGCTAAGGGTTTATTTGGAGAAAAAATTATTTTCTTGGATGTCTCGACCTCTGTAAGGGGACATTTAGGTGGTGTCACTTCACCTTGCTCCTTCTTCTCTTCTTCCCCTTCGTCCTCTTCTTGATCTACTTTGTCACCTCCTCCTCCTTAGGGTAAATATGGTGTAGTCTCTTCTGATGCACTGTTTATTTCCTATACTTATTCTTTTTCTTCTTCTTGCTACTGCCTTGTCCATCATACTCTTCCTGGGTGACTACAAAACTTCCAATGAGGTCGGGGTCAAAGAGCTCTATCTGTTCGACTGGTACAAGAAATTCTGCAGGCCATTCCTTGGTTATTTCCTAAATATCTTCCTCAGTGAGTTTGTAATAGGACTGGAGCTCTTCCTTGTGTTTGTCCCCGCGTGCAGTGATGTAAATGAAGTCTCTTTCTACATGAAACTTCTCTATTGGCATGAACATATGGAGTGTATTCAGTGTCATGTGAGGGAACGATTCAATGGCCCTTTTTAGCTGCAAGTAATAGGTGTGGAACACCACATTTGACTGTCATTTCTTCACCAATTTGCTTGAATACCAGAGGGTAGTAAACCTCATGACCAGTGGTTCGAACGAATCAACTTCAGGGAAAATTTCTCCCTCTGGCATCTCCCAAGCGATGAAGGCAACAAGAATCAATAACCAGCTGAAGTGAAACTTGTAGCCCTTGTCTTGTGCTTCTCGAAAATCCTGCTCCAACTGGTTGATGAGGTATCTCACCCAGTTTATCTACATTCCTTTAACATATTTTCCTATGAGGTTGATGACAAACCCCCTGAACTACATTGGTTTGTTCTTCCTGATGATCTTACCAGTGATCAATTGGCAAGCTAGGCACACTACGCCATTCTGGATGGAATTTACCTTGTAGCCTCGCTTCCCTTTCTCCACATCGCCATAGGTGTCTTTTATTCATTGTGCCAGGGCATGATCTGCAGCCTTCCCTAGATAAAAATCCTGAGGATCCGGTCCTTGCATGCTCAATCCAATGATCCAGTGGATTAGCATTGGATCTACGGTGATGCACCTATCTAACCATAGGAAACCACCATGGTATCATGAAAAGAGGAGTTTAACACACACATTAACATCTTGATGTCTGTCGAAGTGTGGTATCTTAATCACATTAAGGATTGTTGATATTGCAATGTCCATGGTCCACTACTGAGGGACTATCTTTGACTTATTTCCCATTTTCTTGGTCAAGTACTTATGTGGTGTGAGAATTATATAATTCTTGTGGTCTCTTAAGTTGAAATCACTGATCTTGAGCATCAGAATATTTCCTAAATGTGGTCCATCTACGCGTATCCCCTTTAGGAGGTATGCAGTGATTAGTGTATAGTCGAAGTCCCTTGGGATGTTGTCACGACTAAACGTGCCAGCCAGAGGTGGGATGTAGTCGGGCAGGACCGACAAGATGTTTGCTTCATTTCTCTATCGTAGTTTGGGATCACCCAGATCGACGTGCAGTCAACGAGGATGCTTGCAATCCTCTCGTCGATGAGGCCTCTACTCTTGTGGACATGACCTTCTCAGCCATAAGGTATATTAGGGTCTCTTCAATGGATTTCTCTACTTCTCTAAGGTTGCCTGACATACACGCTCGAGATCAGATATCTTGGGTAGGTGGACAAACACTCAAGGTAAGCAGAACGGGCGGCGAGGTCTCAATGCGAACTGCACGAAAGAAATTAGTTATTTGTGGGATTGGATAATCACAATTTAAAAAAGTGTCCTCGGTAAGACATTCGACGGGTTAAATATATAACATCATAATGGATTCCTCCAACAGGCAGGAATTCCTCAATCCATCTATTATGGCACAGTCACAACGGTCCAACGGTGATTTTTCCAGAAATAATTGTGTTTCTAGCCGTTCTGGAGCGTCATTCTAATGGTCGGTACGCATCTAATGGTCATATTGATTCATCATGGCGAAGTGCCAATCTTCATTTTTCTTCTATTCCAGCAAGGTTCAAGTTATCCAAGCCTTCCTTTTGTGAAGTCCTCTCTGGAACCTCCTGTAATTTTTCTAGCTTTGCTTTCTTCTTACTGAGCTTTCTTGCCTTCTTTCCTGTGATCCACGTCAATGAATTCCTCTTTCCATTCTTGTTCTTATCTTCTCTTAGCATAGTAACTTCACACTACTGAGGGTCTTTCACAGGGTTCGAGGGCAACACTTGTTCTCTTACTGTTTCTGGAGTAGGTGCTCTACTCTCCTGCGTGGATAAGTTCTTTAAGCCTTCTTGCATTCTTTCAACTTTGACAACCAGGTCTCTAGCCCTCAGTTTCTTTGACTTGTCCTCTTGTTATTATATTAGTCGTTCTATTTTCTTGGCTATAAAGTCCCTTAATTCTTTATTTTTTTGTTCTATGGCTTCCTCTTCTTCTTTCCTTCGGATCTGATCTCTCCAATCTAGGGTTTTCCTAACATAAGTGCAAAAAGGCATGGTGTTCTCAACAAACTTAATGACCTCAAATTATTATTCTGTCGATGTTCCATGGGCTATCATAGGTACATGAGTAAGTATTCCACATAGGGTTATCATCTTTTCTTTAAACAATCCTATCCTTCCTAATGAAGGAATCATAGCAGGATTTCCCAAAATTTTCCAAGTACTTTCTGGCATAATGTTCACCTGTGTTTCTGCATCCAATACATAGTCTATGTAGAAGTCTCCTATTCTTGTTTCTATGCACTACTTTTCTTTTAATATATTTGGTAAACTGATATATTTGTAATCATTCAGTGTTTCTTTCATCTGCAATAATATAGTCTTTGATTCTTTCTAGTTCTTTAGCACATTCTTAGTCTCTTGAACTTCCTCATGGTTTTCTTGTTTCATGTTCATCTTCTCAACTTTAGCAATCATTCTAGGGCAATCCAAAAATTCATGTCCAGTAGCTTTACAACAAAGACAAATAGGACCTCTACCAGGGCATTCCTTATCAATATGTCTCAGTCTTCTACAACTATAACAAAGAGTCAATCCTATCTTCGTCTTAAACGATCCCCAAACTTTCTTGTACTACGCACTGGGGTCACAGTGATGGACCTGTAAAAAATTCTTTATAGGATCCTTCATCCACTTGTTAGTCCAAAAATTCTTTCTATGCATAGGAATAACATATATTTCACTATTTCTGTCAGATCTATTCATATCATATCTTCTTTCTTCTAGTTGTACCCTAGTTTTCAGACTAGGAAAAAATCTATCAAACATACCTAGATCCATTCTTTCAAAACAAAAATTTCCACTTCCCTTTATCAAAGCACAGAACTTTAAGATATTACCTCTTTTATTCAGATCGGGCTTCTCTTCTTAGCACAGAGCTTCACAAGTCAAGTAGAATACTGCGCACTACAGCAATAGATTTACGCACAGAGCTTTCTCTTTTCTTAAGTTCCCAGGAATCACAGTTTCAGGTCCCAACAAAGGAACTATTTGTTGGCACAGGGGAAGACCTAGGTTTCAATGCTACAACAATGCACCAAAAAAACCCTAACTACCGGCCCTTTTGGCAATACCTGCGAAGCAGATGAAGTCTCACTCGAGGTAGAGGCAGGGGGGGTTGTAGGAATCAAGTGTCTACAACCTAGCTGGGACACAGATCTGTGATCACAATACTTAATAGAGCACTCAATAGTTATCATTCATTAATTTTTAACCCTTATTCACATCGGAGGTAAAAACCCTAATTATAGAACAACGCAGTATTCAACAAGATCTAACACATCCAAGCACTTAGCACCTAGAAATAGATCGAATCTATCATTCATTCATATCACTAAGCACTAAACATTCATCCAGAATAATGCACTAAGAAAATAAATACATGATCACATGAACAACATAGTGCAAAGCACCACAACACAGGATATATGTGGTTCACCCCTAGTGTGGGACTACGTCCACAAATTCTTCGTCTTCTTTATTATCTTCTTTCAATATTCTTACATGAATAGAGCCGCAAAGCCAACTCAACATAGGAAAGGAGATATGCGCACACCTCGCTATATCCTCCTTCCCTGAGTTAGGTCCAAGAACCAAGCCTCTTACACAGTTTTTGCACAAATCACTACAAGTCACTTGCACTTAGCTCAACATGTCTCTACATACAGTATGCACAAAGCATTCACAACTATTTTCACTTAGCTCATTGTCTTACAACTGACTCTTCTTATATCGCCTAGCTACTTATTTATACATTACAAAAGGGGCCTAAGCATGGGTAAACCCATGGGCCAACATCCCATACCCATTGCATAAACCCTAAACCCACAAAGCCCGCAAAAAGGGGGCAAGATCACACAATCTCTGCTTTGCCTGGGTGCTCTATCTTCGACCAGCCTGTCGAAGTCACAAAAATGATAAAACACAACCAAGGTGTTAGCACTCTATAAATTTCCAAGAGGTTGACAAAGAAGGAATCCACAAAGGTAACTTTATCCAACCGCTTTAAAGCTGGGATCTATCCCTTCCAGCTTTAGAGAGGGATCTCTCTATAAGATTTAGCCTTGTTTTTAATCTAGATATTAGGCTAGGTAAAAGGAACAGGTATGTTTTGTTGTAAAAGGGTTTATAAATTGGTTGAGACAGTTCACACATCCATTGGGCTATGGGGTATGTGTCTAATTAAATGTAAGGAAAAACCAGAAACGCCAAAGAAGACTTTCATAGGGCGAGATAATGCATTCAACAGGATCTTTTAATAATTTAAATGATGGACAGAAGAAAAGATGAGAAAGATCATTCAACTAAGAAGCAGTTAAGAATTCCTTAATTGAAAACCTTAGAAGATAAACACTTAAATCTTTAAAGTCGGAAACAGGGTATCTAAAATAAATCCTGCAACATACGTTGCTTTTAAAGATTAGTTTCAGAAAACATTATGAGCACCAAGCAAGGAAAACATTCAACTAAGAGAAAAACGTCACCAGCGAATACACGCAAGAATCTTGTCAAAGAACTTCCTCTTTATTAATGGCCGATCTCTTCAAAAATATTATAGTTTGATAGAAATAGGGTGTGTGAATCAACAACCCTCAATACTTCGAGAGTTGAAGTATTTATAATTCAAATTACAAACATTCCTGTCATAACTAACTAGGACGTGCTCATTCTATTTTTAGTCTAACTACTTTAACTAATCAAAAACTGTTTGATGACTCAGTAAAACTGCATGTGGTATTTCTGGGGTAGGCCGTTGGCGAGGTGCCTTCGCATCCTCTTCTGACTGGACAGGTCACTGGATGGTGACAGCTCATCTACTAATCTAGTAGATCACAAAGTTCTTCCCATCTGATATGATTTGGCACTGTGACTTTAAGTAATCTCCGATACACTTCATCCATGTCTGTATACTTAGCAAATGTAGGCTTGACGATGAATATGTGTTTAATCTCATGTTGGATACTAATATCCAACTGCAGGCCATCCATGAATGCTCTCCTTGTGATGCTCCCTTATACCCCTGCAAACTTGGAACTAGATGCTTTAGTAAACTTCTTTTTGTAATCAGGGAGTGTCATTAATTTGTCATTAATGACCTTTAGACCAGGTAGGCCTTTCCTTTGGAGAACATCTATCTTATTGAAGAACTTCTGTACTCCTTGATCTATGACTTGAATCTTTTCCTCAAGCTGAAGCATTAGACCTCTCTTGGTTAAAACCCTTTTTACTTCAAGTATAGTCTCTATTTTGTCCTCGATTTTTAATTCTTCAAGTTCCTCTCTGGTCTTGGAGTTTAGGAACCTGATGATCTCATTTGCTTGTGCAGGCATGTCTCCCAGCTCCACTCTGATTTTCTCGACGACCTGTTTGCTTCTCTGGAGCAACTCATCTTGTTCGAACATGATTTGAATCATTGGCCAGATTTCATTGATGGACTTGGTAATGTCTGTCCATACAATCTCTTTGACCTCAGCCAAAGTCTTCCTTGCCATTGTTTTCTTTTGAAACTGCTGTAGCTCTTTCCTGAGATGCTCTGTTAACTGCTTTTCTTTGGATAAGCTTGTCTGAAAGGAATTTTTGAGCTCTTGGAGGTTCTCCACTTCTTTCTTAAGCCTGTTGATTTCTGACTCTTGCAGATTCATCCTCTCCATGGAATTGGAAAGGTCTGTTGTTCCTTCTGGTAGTGACACTGGTGTTGTAGATGGTATCACTGTCACTGTTGTTGTGCTCAAACCTGAAATTGGGATAGCACTCAATGGAATGCCTTCCATTGGCTTCGTCTGCTCTTTTAGCAGTCTCTCCATCTCAGTCTCCATCTCTTTTAGCTGAGCATTCTGCTCCATGATTAACTTTAGCATCTCATCTTTCTCACCTTCCTTTTCTGCTATCTCTTTTGCCTGTGAGTCCTCTGTGGGCGGGAGCTTCAGTTGTTTTCTTAAAGATGCGATGTCAAAATTTTTCTTTTTAATCATCTCTTCTGCAGCTTTCACATTTGTAGGATCGTAGCCGATCTTTAAAACTAGCTCTTCCAACGTCTTGATTCTGTTGTCTTTAGCAAAAGATGATATTTTTTCCATCTTGAGCTGTGTCTGAGCGTTGTTCAAAGATACCTGAAATTTTGCCGCAGAAGCTGTAGCATGTGCCAATGTGTGGAAAACCATCTCTCCTGTTTGTTTATGCAGATCCATCTGATCTGCTGGATGTACATCTTTCGCTTGGAACTCGAAAGTGGCCCTTTTGTAATATGAGATTACCATGGGATCTGGCACCTGTGCTTGTAGATAAGCCATATGCATCCTACCCTTTTCTGTATCAAATCTCGAAAGAAGCCTATGCTGAGTTGTGGAAAACTGCTTCCGAAACTGGGCGTAAGTGCTACTAGTGAGGGTCTGGTTCTTCTTCTTGATCATTTCATATTTCTTGAAAATGCCCAATTTGGGCACAGTCTTGCTTTGCAGAGTATCTAGGGGAGAATCTGTAGATTTCTTCGATATACCGTTTGTGATTTCCTTATGTTGGCTCGAACCGAAAGATGGCATGACCGTCTTGACCCCTGTGGTGGCTACTGTGGTAGTTGGGGTTTCTTGTTCTACCGTCGCGCCCGACGTTGAAACTATATCTGACTTTTTGGTGTGAATCTGGAACTCTTCTGCTGACACCTCTGTTACAGGAGACGACAACTCCTGTCAGGGCCTCTTCTCCTTGGGGACCTAAGGTGTGGTAGTGGGAGGTACACTCGTCGAAGACACCTACTATTCTACTTCCACTTGCTGTTCCACGTCCATCAAAGTATCAGGCATCCAAACTGTTTGATTTGCAAATTTCTCGATCTCCGGCTTGGACTCATGAGCATATGGGACGTTCTTATTTTTCACTCTCATTTCAGAGATGATCCCATATGGATCATAGTGCCAGGTGAAACTTGTAAAGAATTTCATCTCCTTTAACATTCTGTCCGCTTCCTCCCTGGCACCTCTACTATTGCAGATAAAAGAACCTATCTGCCCTTTAATTCTCAATTGTTGTTTCTTTTTTAAGGAAACAAAATGAATATCATCTGAATTCATTATTTGCCTAATATATTCTAAGGCAAATATCCTTACTGACACGTATTGAGGTAGCTTGTAAGGTGCCAACTCGCACCCGAAAACTCTGATTTTAGTATAGTTCTGGTACAGGTACCAGTCTCCTGTCTTTACATTGTCCGAGAGCTGTAGAATTCTCTGGACTTCCTCATTTATTCATGGATCAGGCTTGCCACTCAACATGCTAACCACTAGGTGGTAAAACTGATCAATGAAAACTTTGAAGTTGTATTCAACAGAGTTACGCTTCAGAAGAGAAGTCCATGCTGTGACTGGCTGGGGTCGTCTGTCTGCGTCCATCTTCTGCATGGAGAAACTAAATTTTTCAGCCTGGAAGTAGACGAACATGTATGCTAGTATGGAAGAATATCTGAACATACCCTCTGTGCTGAAATTTATGAATTGTTCATGAATATTATCGGCTAAGAAGTTGTTGTAGTCGAACTGCGTTGTGGGATTTTCATCGTTTGAGAAAATGGACAGAAAACCTAGGATGGGCTCATCTACCCATTGGTCAGAATAGTAACCAAGCGGGGCACACAGGGAAGAAATGATTTGATTTCCTTTGGTAGAGAAAAGGGAAGAAGGGTAAGGGGGATTGGTGGAAGGGAGTTGAGCGGAGTCGGGGAAGAAAAGCTCGCATATCTGAGCTCTCTGAGGAAAGGTCATTTTCTGGTATAACTCGGTGAGGATTTCTAAATTGAATGGGGACGCAGATTCAACACAGGGAACTTGCATCATCTAGTCAATATCTTCGGGAGTGATGAAGAAAAGGATGTCTTCGGATGAAGAGACGATGTCTTTCTGGTCAAGGACATAGTGGGCTTGGCATTTCAGCACAAATTTCGGAAAGTGGTGTATCTGAGGGAAAAGGTACAGTGGCAAATTGGACTCCCAAAGCCCAATTTCATTGCTCTGGTCCAAGAAAACCTCTCATAACCACGACTGGAGGTCTGAAAAATTGAAGTCATAGATGGTATCTGTGATCAATTGATCTTTATCGACTCGGGGGATTTTTTCCAGGTCGATGGGAGGAGGAAGAAAAGGGTTCTCTTCTTCCTCTTCTAGTCTTGTCTTTGACACCATTTCAGCAACTGTACCTGCAATAAAACGATGTTAGTGGGGAATACTGACTGTAGGTGAAGGTGGCAGAAAAGCAATGGAGGCGAAAGAGTGTAATTCTCTGGTGTGATGGATGAATAGTGCATGAAGAGGGAAAACGATAGTTTTATTTAAAACTGGGTCGGTTGGATGCAAGAAAATGGTTAGCATGACAACGGGTATATTATCCAGTTATTAATGGACAACAGTCCACTTGGGGGTGATATGGTAGGTGACGGTGGCCAAAGCATATGGACGGTTGACGTGGCTGCTGGGGATTGGAGGTGAAGTGAAGTGGAAGTCTCCATAAGGGGCTGGTCATGAGTGAGGGATTTAGGTACTGACAACCGAGACTGACAGCAGTTATGGGATGAGACGTGACCCCAAGAAAAAGTGGGACAAGTGGGCTCAGTGGAGGGTGACATCCATGAGTGACGAGCTGTCAGACAGCATGTGTGTGATAGGACTCCTTGACCAATAGGACCATACCACATGTAACAAGGGGCCCGTCGAAAAGAATATTCATTTCGGCCCCCCCCCTTTGGTTAAAAGAAGAACACTAGGGGGGGGTCCGGAATCCATTTTGAACCATAGATCTGCATGCTTATTTCCTGGCCAAAGATCTTAGCGTGCTCCTTAATACCAATTCCAGACACCCCCCCTCTATTAAAGGCAGAACGGAGGGGGGGGTCCGAAATTCAATGTGAACCATAGATTTAAGCGCTTTGTTCCGGGCTGTCCAGATTTGCGCACTCCTTAATACCAATTCCGGACCCCCCCCCCTCCGTTAAAGGCAGAATGGGTGGGGGGGTCCAGAATCCAATGTGGGTCGTGGATTCACGTGCTCTTTTCTGGACCATTCAGATCTGCGTAAATATTATCACTGATTCTGGACCCCCCCCCTTTGATTAAAAGAAGAACACTAGGGGGGGTCCGGAATGCTCTGTGAGCTGTTGATCAAAGCGCTGTGATATGGACCATTGAAAAGTGAATGTAACATAAAGCATGGGCGGAGAAATATGAGTTTGGGGAAAAACTTAGGATAAAGCATTTTATGGGTTTTTCTTCAAATTTCGAAGAGATACCACCATGGGGTTTCGAACAAACTATTCTTAGGTATTTGGGACATGGTGTAACATATTTATTAATCTGTTTTCATGGGGGGCTGAAACAAATGAGACAACTAGCCTACCTGCTAATCCTATCTCCCTAGGACCATTAACCCAGCTTAAACTGTTGGGTTAAGAAATTACTCTACCTAAGGGCTATCTGACCAGGATTAGACAGTCTGGTCAAATTTATTCACTAATCTAACCTAAGGGCTATCTGACTAGGATTAGATAGTCTGGTCAGATTTATTCACTAATCTATCGATATTGAAAATTTAAAAGAACTTGGTCATGCTTGAAAGGTATGACCAAGTTACTATTATTGCATGGGGCTTTTGTTTTAATTCTTTTATGCCCTCTTTTCTTTTCTTTTTTCTTTTTTCTTTTTCTTTTCTTTTTCTTTTTCTTTTTCTTTTTTCTTTTTACAAATTATTTGAAGAATGAAACATCATTTGTCAACAACATCACTAGATACAGATAATATCCAAGTCATCGACTGATTCCCATAATTTATGGGGTGATAACACAAGGTTATCCAAAAATTGGTCTAGGTCCAACACATGCTGACATGGAAATTCTCTTCATCAATAGTCATCTCAGTCACATCAATGTGACTATCTCTCCCCCTTTGACATCAATGGCAAAGGGTAGTTTTCTCCTTGGGGCTGCTCCCCTTGCCTGAACTCTCCTTGAGGTTGCTCCCCTTGTATGTTGCTCCATCATATGAACAATATCTCCCTCTTTGGATAAGGGATATCACTATGATGAAATACGAATTTCATATCACTTATGCTCTCCCTGTGACCATTGATCCCCATGTAAACATGCCTATGTGCTCTCTCTCACAGCATCTAAATCTTTGTCTTGCATATGATGAATATCTCCTCCTGGAATTATGCTACTGAAACCAATCATTGAAACAATAATAAATCACCCTGTGGGTACACTACAAAAAATCCTTGTTATTTGCTCCCTTTGTTTATTCCAAAGATTGTTTTAGTGTATTTTTCTCCATTTTTTTGAAAAATGAGGCACTCTTTATTGAGATGGCACTATTTTTGGAATTTTTTGTGCCAACCAAAACATGTAGGAGCTATTAGGCCAAAAATAACGCCATATTTAGCACCGGAAATAGCACCCAATTTAGCATTGTAAATAGCACCTGATATAGCACTGGAAATAGCGTCGGATTTAGTGCTGACTTTAGTGATGGATTTATCATCGATTGTGCCTAAATAGCTAATTAGTTGAGGTTTTGGGGGTTAAGTGGATAGGGGATTTGAGGATTATGGAATTTAGGGATTTGGGGTACAGGGATTAAGGGTTAACGAATTAGGGGTTAGGGTTTAAGGGATTAAGGGTCAAGAGCTAAGGGATTTGTCACTTATGGGTTAGGTAGTTTAATGGTTAATGGCTTAGGGACTATGGACTAGGGGATGAATTTTTAAGTTCTTAGGGCATATGGGTTTATGGATTAAGGGATTAGGGATTAGGGTTTAAGTGTTTAAGGTTCGATGGCTTAAGGGTTAGGGGATTTAGGGATTTTGAGTTAAGGGAATATTAGTGGTTAACTAAGGTTGAGGGTTTGAGGGTTTGGGGATTAGGGATTAATTAGGCTTTAAGGGTCAATAGATTAGGGGTTAGTGGATTTATGGATTTGTAGAAACTCTCTTGAAATTTCATGGAACATCTTCCAACACTTCCATCACCAATGTCATCCACCCTCATCCAATGTCATTCAAATTGTGCTTGTATGCATTGAAATTTGATATGGTTAGATGAGACACACGCCTTGATGGTATGCAAGGGTTTCAAGAGTCAAGGATTCCTGACGTCCCCGCATAATATTTGACATCCTCCACGTTTGCATGAAACTTCATTATGTGGTCTCATTTTCATCATTCGTCATTACCATCTACCCAATCTTGTTCGAAACGCTCTTTAAATGTCATTGAATTTCTTCTATCATGATCATCTACAATGTCATCAACTGACTTGACAGAGTGAGCATTGAATGGGGCCAACGTTGAAATGTCTTCAAAATGTGATTGTATGCATTGAAATTTTATATGGTTAGACTAGGTGAATGCATTGACGATATGGGAGGGTTTTAAGACTCAGTGAAATAATTTAGAATGAATATTCATGTTTTGGTATGCAATGGCATGCAATGGTATGGTATGGAATGGTATGCAATGGTATTTTTATGCAATGGTATTGGTGTGCAATTGGTGTGCAATGGTATTGGTGAGCAATGGTATGCAATGGTATTGGCAATGGTATGCATTGGTATGGTATGGTATATTATGGTATGCATTGGTATTGGAATTGGTATGCAATGGTATGTAATGGTATTGGAAATGGTATTTATTTTTCATTGGTATGCAATGGTATTGGTATGCAATGGTATCGGTATGCAATGGTATTCTTATGCAATGGTACGGTATGGTATGCAATGGTATTGGTATGCAATGGTAGTGTTGGTATGCAATGGTAATAAATGGTATTGGTATGCAATGGTATGCAATGAAGGGTATTAAACACACCAAATTCTTTTGTTATCTCCCTCTTGCACCTTTTCACTCCTCTCCTTGCCTCTCTAAGCTCAGACAAGACACAACACTCAGTCTTGCAATGTCAATGCTACATTGTTTCCATCCCTCTTTATAATTGAATAACATAACTAATTACTAACATAATACCCAACTCTATCCATTTCTCATGCTTGGAGAAGGGGTTGAGGTCTAGAGAAAGGGAAATTTAGGCGCTAAATTAGGAGAAATTTTCACCCCATTTAGCACCCCAAAATGAACCAATCCACTTTTCCATGAGGAATGAAATCCTTAACCTCAACAATATATTGGTTGAATATAATGAGGATGCTTCTTGGGATAAAATATGAATGATCATGAAAGTTGTCCTAAGGAACATCAAGGGAATTCATGGCCTCTAGGATGTCCTCATTAGAATAAAGAACATGGGATACTGGAGTAGAAATATATAAGGGTATAGTTGCAATAGGAAAGGGTATGGAAGGTGTTAGAATATAGAGGATTGTGCTCGTTTAACCATTGATGATACCCTTGTCACCCAACCACAGGCCTTAAGCTAGCCTCCGAGCACCTTGACCTTGACCGAGAAGAGAATTCTGGCTGCAATCTATAGCCAAGAGAGGCTAAATGCACCAAGAAAAAGAATAGAAACTAAACTGAACAGATGATCCCACCCAGAAGCTAGCACACCACTCTCCCATCTTTACCAGAAAACCTGCGCACCAAACTGTTACTGCCTGCAACTGCTTGCATAGATATTGCTCTCACTGTAACTGCTGAGATGAAAAATAATGAAACTGGCACCCTGTATTTATAGTGGACTGGCTAGTCTAACTGGGGCTGACTTGACAAGTCTAACTGGGCTGACTTCTTCTTCTGGGCATCAATAAATTCAATATAAATATATTTGTTCAGCCGACAACCTATCTAGGATTTCCTTCAATTCTTTGCTTCCTTTCGGAGGATTCTAGTCTCATCATAGGTCATAATAGAGGTTCATACCTCCCGAAGCTACCATAATATTAACACTCCCTCGTAGCTAGGGAGGTATGGTCTTGAGCACAACAGACCATTCAATTGGTAGCACCACGAGCACCTGTCATTATTATCCGACTGAATAATCTCCTATGACAACTGGTACAATATCAATTTATAGAACACACCTGTGTCTATTCCAGTAGTACACAACTACTCAGAGTTTGTGAAACACATTCACAAACTGTCCTTCATAACAAATAGCAACCTGCATATAAACAATGTTATGATAAAAATTGTATCATCTGGGCCAATCTTTCACTCACATCTGTGAGATATGAAAGAATATATGCCACCATAGTAGTCTTCATCTGCATAGAAACAATGTTATCATAAAACTGAATCAACTGGGCCAATGTTTCACTCACGTCTGTGAGATCTGGAAGAGTGTCTTCCCTCAGTATATAACATCAATAATAATCATCTGGGCCAATCTTTCACTCACATCTGTGAGGTCTGAAAGAATATCTTCCCTCAATATAGAATATCAACACTGGGCTATCTGCCCCATTCTTCTCAACCAAGGAAAAAAGATTGTTTCTAAATTCTGAACCTGGACCATTTCCCACCCTGGGCCATTCTTCTGACACCAAACAAGGTGTAACCTGAAGAGAATGAGTCTGCCCTCGAGAAATGCTTGGACCATTCCTTACCCTGGGCCATTCCTCTGACACTAAACAAAGTGTAACCTGGAGGGAAAGAGTTTTCCCTAAGGAATGACTGTCCTGGACTATTCCCCACCCTGGGGCATTCCTCTGACACCAAACAAGGTGTAACCTGGAGCGAATGAGTCCACCGTCGAGGAATAACTATCCCTGATTGGTGAGCCTAGACTACTCCCCACCCTGTTCCATTCCTCTGACACCAAACAAGGTGTAGCCTGGAGAGAATGAGTCTGCCCTCGAGGAGTAACTGTCCGAACCATTCCCCACCCTGGGCCATTCCTCCGACACTAAACAAGTGTAACCTAGAAAGAATGAGTCTGCCCTCGAGGAATGTCTGTCCTGCATCAACCTCCAAATGGACGATTATTCGAAGCTGCTCACAACTGTGAACTTTGAAAGAATGACTGCCCGGCGAGGCAAACCATTCTACTTGACCACTACTCAGAGTGACTTCCAAGAAGAATCACTGTCCTAGACCACTCCCCATAAATGGGAATTCACTGTCTATGATACATCAGCAATCAGTTTTCCTCCCATGTTAACTACAATGGGAAGCCACTGTCCGTCAGAAATCTCAATCCACTTTCCGAATAGGAAAGCATCTGTCCAATCTGGACTCTTACAAAAATAAATAACATTTCAATTCTCCCTCCTAACTGGAGATTTATTTTAATCACATAAATAAGATTTTTTGCGTACCTTCTCTATCTTGGAGAGTCTTCCCTTTCAGCTAAGGGAGTTATTTCCACAATCCCCATCTTCTTTCGGAAATATGCAAACTTGATTATGGAAAGAGGCTTTGTCATGATATCTGTTGTCTGCTCATCAGTGGGGATATACTCGAGCTTTACCTCTCCTTCCTGGACTTTATCTCAGATAAAGTAGTATTTGATCTCAATGTGCTTCGACATTTCATGAAATATTGGATGCTCAGATAATCTTATACAACTCTAATTATCGCAATATATAGTGGTTGATTATGGAGTCTGATCAAATAAATCAGATATTAACTTTCTTAGCCATACTGCTTATGTGCATGCTTCACAAGCTGCCATATACTCTGCTTCTGCTGTACTAAGTGTGACAGACTTTTGCTTCCTGCTACTCCAAGATATCATAGCGGAGCCCAAGCTGAAACACATACCTAAAGTACTCTTTTTGTCTTCTGTACTTCCTGCTCAATCAGAGTCTGTGAATCCATGAAGTTGGATATTACTAGATGCAGTATATCTTAAACCATAGTTTATTGTCCCATGAATATATCTTAAGACATGCTTTGTAGCTATCCAATGTTCTTGTCTTGATTCCACCTGGAAATGACTTAATGTATTTACAACAAAGAAAATATCCGGTCGAGTGTTTACCAAATACATAAATGATCCAATTAGCTGCCGATATAGAGATGGATCTATTGGATCAGAATTTGGGACTTTCACTTTCCTTATATCTGCATTCATAGGAGTGTTCATGGACTTACAGTCCATCATTCCAAACTTCTGAAGGATCTTTATTTCATATTTTCCTTGTCCAAGGAATACTTCACCACGCTTCTACCATACTTCTAGTCCCAAGTAATAGTGCATGAGACCTAGATCTTTCATATCAAACTCAGAGGCTAAATCCTTCTTGCACTAAATGATTAGAGATTCTTCACATGTTATGAATAGATCATCAACATATAATAGTAGAATTACAGGTGCATTGTTCATGACTTTGTAGTAAAGGTTTGGATCTGCATGACTCTTGGAAAAACCAAGTCTGGTTAGATAACTGTCCATCCTGGCATACCAAGCCCTTGGAGCTTGCTTGAGTCCATATAGAGCTTTCTTCAGTCTACAAACATGAGTGTCTCTGGAGTGTACCTCAAATCCTTGAGGTTGTTCAATATATACTTCTTCTTTGATGGCTCCATTGAGAAAGGTTGTCTTTACATCCATCTGGTGTAGATTCCATCCCATGGAAGCAGAAAGAGATATAATAGTTCTGATGGAGGTATACCTTGCCACCGGGGAAAAGGCTTCGTCATAGTCTTCTCCCTCCTTATGGGAGAACCCTCTGGCCATGAATCTTGCCTTATATTTATCCACGCTTCTGTCTGCTGCATGTTTGATCTTGTATACCCATTTTGAAGTTACAACTGATTTTTCTTTAGGTCTGGGTACAATTTCCCATACTTCATTTCTCATAATGGACTGGTGTTCTTTTTCCATAGCTTCTTTCCATTGTTCCTTTTTAACTACTTCTTCAAATTTAGTAGGTTCTTCATCTAGAAGCTTTGTCATGTATGTTGCATAACTTGAGAATCTTTTCGGTCTTTTAGTCTTCCTGGATGTTCCTTCTGGAACCTTGATTCTTTCTGTGTCTTGTAAGGTGGCTTCAAGCCAAGATGGTCTTTTCTTGTTCTTTGGTATATTATCTAGATCAACGTTCTCACATATATCCATAGGATGATCAGGTTGATCCTTTTCGTTATTTTCACCTTCTGTGTTTTCTTCATTTAAGTATTCAATTTCTTCTTCTTCTATAGTTTCTTCAATAGATTTTCTGAAGGCCATTCTTTCATTGAATGTTACGTCTCTGCTTACTTCTATCTTGTGCTGATCTGGAATATATATTTTGTAGGCTTTGGATGAATCACTATATCCTACAAATATACCCTTCTTTCCTGAGGGTTCTAGTTTATTTCTTTTATCTTTGGGAATATGAGAATAAACTTGACATCCAAATATTCTTAAGTTTTCTACGTTAGGTTTATTACCCGAGAATGCTTCTTCTAGTGTCATGTCCTTCAATATGCGATGAGGGCTTCTATTCTGCATGTACATGGCCATCATTGTTGCTTCTCCCCATAGAAACATGGATAGATCTTGATCGTTCAATAGGAATTTTACTGTTTCTTCGATAGATCTGTTCTTTCTTTCTGCTACACCATTTTGTTGAGGATTATGAGGAATAGTTAGCTCCCTCCTAATCCCTGCTGATTTGCAAAATGCAATGAACTCCTTCGAGGTGTATTCTCCTCCATTATCTGTTCTTAATGTCTTGATCTTCTTGTTCGTAAGGTTCTCTATTTCTTCCTTGAATTCTTGAAACTTGCTGAATACTTCATCTTTTGACTTCAGTAGGTACAGCCACATCTTCCTTGAATAGTCATCTATGAATGTTAAGTAGTAGAGTGCTCCTCCTAAAGATTTTATTGGCATTGGACCACAAACATCTGAGTGTATTAGATCTAGGGTTTCCTTATATCTATTGTTGCTTCTTGGGAATGGTTTATTAATTTTCTTCCCAAGGGCACATCCCTTGCAAATTCCTTCGTGTGTAGACTTCAATTCTAGTATCCCTTCAACCATCTTCCTGAGGAAAGGTAATGCTTGATAATTGATATGAGTGTACCTTTTATGCCAAAGCTCATTAGGGTTGACTTTATCATGTACTAGGGCTTCTTCATTTCGTTCTAGTAGTCTATATAGATTCCCTTCACGTCTTCCAATAACCCTAGCATCTTCTATGTTGGAATCTTTATGCCATGATAACACCTTTTCATCTATGAAGGCTATTCTATTTCCTTTGTCTTCTAAACATTATATTGATACAAGATTATTTTCTAAACTAGGTACATATAGAACATTGCTTAAGTGAACATGATTACCTGATTCCAATTTGATGGAGGCTTGTCCAAATCCTTCGACAGGGTAGGTGCTTTTGTCTCCAAGCTCCACTTTGTACGATGTATTTCTCTCATTTAGATCTAAGAGTCTAGCTTGATCTCCCATCATGTGCCTAGAAGCTCCACTGTCGATTATCCACATATCGTCTTCAATTGTCCCGGTAAATGCTGAGTAATGTAAGAGATTGATTGTTTCGCACATGTCTTCGATTGACTGATAACTAGTCATGCCTTGATCCAAAAATTCAACTGCGTCTTTTCTCTCTTCTAATAAAGTCAATAGGTGTGCTGAGTTAGGGTGCATCTGGATATCTTCTCCTTGATCAAGATGCTCCATCACAATGTGTTGGATCTGAGAATTAGGGTTTCTGCAACTACTACTGCTAGTAACCCTAGTTGCAGTTCTTTGGAAGCTGCTCCTGCTAGTAACCCTAGCAGCAGTTCCTCAATGAGCTCAATACCTAGCAATTATGTTTCCTTCCAGTGTTTTAGGCTGACTGAAGGGTGTGTGGGACCATAACCTATTATAATATAGAGGATTGTTCTCATTTAACCATTGACGATACCCTTGTCACCCAACCACAAGCCTTAAGCCACACTCCGAGCACCTTGACCTTGACCGAGAAGAGAATTCTGGCTGCAATATATAGCCAAGAGAGGCTAAATTCACCAAGAAAAAGAATAGAAAATAAACTGAACAGATGATCCCACCCAGAAGCTAGCGCAACACTCTCCCAGCTTTCCCAGAAAATCTGTGCACCAAACTACTGCTGCCTGCAACTGCCTGCACAGATATTGCTCTCACTGAAACTGCTGAGATGACAAATAATGAAATTGGCACCCTGTATTTATAGTGGACTGGCCAGTCTAACTAGGGCCGACCTAACCAATCTAACTGGACCGACTTCTTCTTCTGGGCATCAATAAATTCAATATAAATATATTTGTTCAACCGACAACCTGTCTAGGGTTTCCTTCAATTCTTTGCTTCCTTCCGGAGGATTCTAGTCTTGTCATAGGTCATCATAGAGGTTAATACCTCCTGAAGCTACCATAATATTAACAAAAGGTTCCATCCAAGGACCAATGTTGACACTATAGGTTAAAAAACAAATTGCAGTAATGGAACCAACAAAGAAAGAAATAACCTATACAATTAAAGGATTAGTGTCATGGACTTGAGGAGGGTCAACCTATAAGAATACACTCAAAATGGGTGTTGGGACAATGTCATTTCCAGAAGAGAAATAAGGGTTCTCTATAATGATGGAGTCGACTCATGATGAAATGGTGTAAACAAGGATGGATTCCAAATAATGGATCTGGGGTAGAGGTCTCTTATAAATTCCAATCAAGAATGAATCCTTTAAAATGTAGGGGGATATATTTGTTGTTGTTGGAAATGATGTAGTGGATAAAACGATGCATAAGTGGCTAATTTGTTTGGCCAATAGTAGGCACTAAATCCAACGCCGAATTTAGCACCTACTATTGGCCAAAGAAATGTAATCATTTTGGGACAGATTTAATGCCCACTATACAAAGAAAAAAAAAAATATCCCACACACAATGAAAAGCCATCTAAAATCTCGCCGATTGCGTCAGATTTAGCACCTACTATACAAATAAAAAAAAATAAAAACAACCCGTGCACAATGAAAATCCATCTATAAGCTAGTCGACTATACAAAGAAAACAAAAAATTTGAAACAAATGAGCGTGGGGTCATCCATTCCCCTTGTTGTATTGAATTTCCTCACTTTTCTAATTTCATCTGAAGTTCAATCCAGTCACTCACTCACCAAAGACACCATCCATCCCATGATCGATTGATAAAGGATATCCCATCCAATCCCATTCCAACAGAAATGGATACAGGGAACACAACAACAAAGAAAATGGTGAAGGTAACATATCGAAGACTTAATTCTCTACATATCACAACCACAACTACAACTTTTGTGGCTAGGGCCGAGTTCGGGTGTTCTCCTTCAGTCTATGCGCCTCTATCATTAGCTGAGTGCAATATCTTGTGTCTAGGGATGAGTTGTCTTGAGGAAATCATGCCACTGCTAAAAAAGGAAAGGCCCATTGTCCCGGGTTTCATTTCTGGTGGTTAGGCGGCAAGTTAACTCTTCATTGGACCTCATATTTAGCATTGGGATTGGAATTGGTGGTGTTGGCCATAATAGAGGAACTAGTTCAGAAGTGTCAAGAGGGGCACATCAACATACAATATTTGTGGAGGGGTTCTATAGGAGGAAATCCATTCAATATTCACTATGAGTTGTGGTCACTACCATAGAGAAATCACTTTAGTAACCTACAACAACACTCATATCAATTCCCCGGTCTATAATGAGGTCAAAAATTTATTGAAATAATATATTAATGTGTGCAAATAGTTGTGGTTCTATATTTTAGGGTAATTATGTTATTACACTATATTTGTATCAATATTTATTTTATTTTTGACATCCAACACATTGTTGTCTACAAGAAATACATGGAAACTATGACTATAAACACCTAGAATTATTAAATCAGCATTTAAGTGTTAATTTGGGATAGATTTGGATCCATATGTGAATGGAAAAAGACTTCCCTCAATGACAAAATTGAAGCAGTAATTAAACATGTCATTAGGGAAAACTAACAAACTAGGTCAGTGTGGAGAATGCATGCAATGTGTTTGACAAAATACACAAACGAGATGTGGTCTCATGTCTCACAATGATCACTGGAAATGCACCGCAATATCCATTAAATATTGTTTTATCAAATCAATTGCATGCTGAAAAGGATGAACACAATTCATATTTAGAAGGATTATCAGACTTGGATTTCCAAAGGCAAGGGAAATTTAAACAAATAGACATTAGGGAACCAAACATGGATGGGCATGTTTTCATCAAATGATTTAAAAAACACAAGGATGGATATTCCAAATATAAAGTTGCAAGATGAATTAAAGGAAATTCTTGAAATAGGATGTGTCAAAGAAATTTTGTCTAGATGCACTTCCACCAACTTGCATGCACCAAACAATTCTTCCAATATCTCTAGCTTAGTTAGAATAGTATCTTCATTAAATGCAAGTGAAAATTAGAGGAATGTTGTTCCATCAAATGAATCAAAATATTTGAATGGAATTGGATGCACTGAGCAAGATGATTCATATAAGTAGTTGAGATCTTCTCCATATGATGTTTCACCACCTCATTTCTTTCAAATTCAATTATCAAGAACCCTTTCATCTCAAGGAATTAGCTCAGTTCCAATGTCTCCATCTAAACAACCATGTTTTTTTTAACAGTATGGTAGATCTTTACATTTAAACAAGTTTTCCCATGCAAGACAAGAATAAGATATTCAAGAGATTTCTATAACAGGGTGTTGGCGCACGTTTGATCAGACTAGGGTCCTTCTCAGGCTACCAAAAAAAGGTACCGAGTAGTCTAGATCATTGGCATTTTCATCTCCTCCGAAGAGAAGAAGTCTCACCTGAAGCATTGCTGAGACAAATAGATAAGGAAGGGTAAGAAAAAGACTTAGGAGGATTCACAAAACCTTCAAGACTTATCCTGATCTTGCAAGACATCTACCTATCGAACAAATATGAACTCCTATATGCAATAATTGAACCTACTTATGTTGTGAATAATAAATTAGACACAGAATCATCATGCATAACTCATAAACCATAAAGAAGTATTGTAATGCATAAGTAAAACACACAGAGACACATCATATTTTGAAAATTTAGGTCCTTCATATTATCTTTAGAATATTCTTTTAGTTACAAAATATTGGCTCTAGACTCATGTCATAGAGCTCTATCTCTCAAAGGATGTACCAATTACATTACAGACTCAATACTTGACTTGACTCAACTGACGACAATCTTATGAAGAGGGAAGGATTAGGATGAACTAGATCACAATTTAGTTGAACCAATACCTAACCAAAAACCTAGCAACAACGACAACAACCCAACAACCCAACCCTTTTACAATCATGTTCATCCCTATATATAGTTTAGGTTGCATCTTCTATCTTATCTTGCATGTTTTCTTGTTATGTTGTAACCACTTTTTCTTAGTTGTTGTTGCGTTGTCTTTCACAACTAATTTTTGTTTCTCTTTCTTTCTCTGTTGTCCAGCCTCTTCTGAAGCTTGCGTAACTCATACTCAGTGAAAATTTTCTCGATTCCTTATCCCAAAAACAAAGGGACCAACAGGCTCCGACCACAACCCTTGACTCTCCCTCAATTCAAGTGCTTCATTCTTTCGCAGCTTCCTCGAGCGCCTACTATTTTCCCTTGTCCTGTTTTCTTCTTCCTTATGCTATTTTGTTTGTGCTTTCTCTTCTTTTCCCTCTTCAAATGAAGGGGCCAAATCTGGGACCAACTCTAAGGCTCGCTACCTCACTCCTTTAAAGTTTCCAACTTTATCCTACCACTTCCTGGCAAGGAGTGATGCCTATGCAACAAATTGTTGGGTCACCTCTTTACTACACTCCTTTGGCCTGGATGCGACCAACAAGTTCCACTCAGAATCTGTTGTTGCATAAAATTGATGCACCTACATGTACATTGACTGAATGACGAGTCGAAAGTCGGGCAGCTCTTTCTTTTCTATGGATTGTGCCTCAAAGAGGGAATTCAGTTCATTGTATGCCTGTTGGATTTGGTCAAACTTATGTTGTTTCTCCATCGGGTCCATTGTGGCTGCAACTTCATCATTCAAGACTTGGATCTTGGTGCACACATATTCCAATACCTGGTTGCATCGAGCGATAATTCCCATCCAATCACTGATTTCTCGAAAGATATTTGTGCATTCTGTTGTGTACTTGTGCAGTGTTTCTTAGGCATTGTTGCCTTCTAGTACTATCTTCTGCATCTGCTCTTGGAGTTTCTTAGGCTACTGATCTTATTCGTGTTGAGTTCATCGCATTTGTACTTCTAGATCCTTAGCGTGAGTGGTGAGTTGTGCCAATTCTCCTTGGAGAAGCTCAATCTGATGCTTAGTCTCGCCTTCATTGCTGACTTCAGGCAGTTCGGGTGCAACCCTTAGAATCTTTGGCCAGGCTTTAGCAAGCCTTTCATGCACTCTTTCCAGTCTTTTCTCAACCTGGACCTTGGACTATTATTCTTGTTGTCTTGTTGTTTTTGCGAGGAATTATTCCTCCCTTGCGACCTCAGCAGACCTCTCAGCCTGCTGAAACCTTTGATCCATCTAATCAGTTTATGCTTTGATCATTCCAAATAAGTGCATCATTGGCCACTGTAATGGGTCAATAGATGAAGGGGTTGCATCTCTGGGTGCTCATGTCTACTATGAACGTCCACTGGCCATTGAATTCTCCAAGCGGGTCTCTACCTCCTCCTCTGTTGATGGTCCTGGCATGATCCTCAACCTTAGCACTAAGGGAAAGAGAGTCAAAACCTTTGTTCTAGCTGTGCATAGTTGTTGGCAAATTCAGTGGACAGAATGCAGTGAATGCTTGTCATTGATGACAACAGTGAGGATAGTAGAATAAGAAATTTGAATTTAAAGCTCAGGAGGAACAGCATGGAAGAAGATGCCCACAAAATCTCGAGATAGCCAAAGGGGGAGATTGTTGGCAAATTCAGTGGACAGAATGCAGTGAATGCTTGTCATTGATGACAACAGTGAGGATAGAAGAATAAGAAATATGAATGTAAATCTCAGGAGGAATAGCATGGAAGAAGATGCCCACAAAATCTCGAGATACAGAAGTTTGCTGAGAAGAAGGAAGATGGTGACCATTGGATCCCATACAAATTTCCCGAAAGAACGAGAGCCGTCAGATCTTCAGAAGCTGCGCAGAGGTTAAACGCAGTGGTTAAGTCCTACTGTGCAGAGGTGAAATCTCGAAGGATTAGGAATCATCCATTCGCAAGGACAGGTGGCATAAGATCGAGCGCTGTCGGAGATATCCTCATCGGCAATTCGAGGATCGGGATTTCAAAGTGCAAAGAACAATGTCAATGAAAACCCCGAAATCGCGAGACGCGAAATCACGATATAATCGCGACCGTCAGATTAAGGATGAGATCTAGACCGTTCATTTGTATGGATACGTGGCAGGACCTAAAATGTGTCAAACCACGTGTGACGTAAGCTAAGCGACACGTGGCACAACCAGTGCAAAGGACAGGTGGCATCGGAGTTTCGAAGATCGGGATTTGATATATCAAGAACACATTGCATCAAGAATTCTAAAATCGCAAAATGCGATTTCGCGAAGTGATCAAAGCCGTTGGATAAGAATGAATCTGATCCGTTGATCATAGCCCCGTTCGGAGTTTCGGGGTTCGGGTTTTGGTATTGCGAAGAACTTTGAACATCAGACATCGCGAAATCGCGATACAC